>PVKS010011280.1:0-57244 GCA_004027875.1 Aplodontia rufa
AGGAGCAGCAACAGCACCATGGGAGGCCTCTCTTCTGCAAATGAAGGCACCATCCACAGGGTGAAGCAGATGCCATTTCCCAAATTCCTCCTTGTCCTTCCCTAGGTGCCCACATGGCCCAGGTGAGCTCCCACCTAGACTCAGAGGCTGGCTGGTTCTCGTACCATGTTGGTCTGCCCCAACTTCTAAAGGAAGGAAGGACACAGAAAACCTCAGGGATCTATCTGGTGTAACCTGAATGCTAGTACTGCTGCCTTGAGGGTAGGGACAAACCTTCCTCCCTCCCTCCCTTCCTTCTTCATTTTCAGACTGCAGCAAGAATCTGAACAGCACAGCACTGGAGGAAGCTCAGGGTCTTGGGGCTCAGGGTTCACGGGATAAGAGGGAGGCAGCACCCTGGCCAGAGTGGCTGTAGGAGGCTGTGATGAGGCCAGCAGTCCATGATCCAAGGACATCGGAGGGAACAACAAGACTGCTTCTATGCACATCAGAATCCTGTGGGGTCTCCTGGACATACTTGTGAGGGGTAGCATTAGTGGCTTTTCAGGAAGAGGGGGAGACAAGCCTGAGCTGGCCTGCTTGCTCTGTCTTACCCTGTGGTGTCCTAAGTCACCTTCCAAGGCTGTAAGAAGGGCCTCACCAGAGGCCACACTCTGGGACTCCCAGCCTCCTGAGCCAGGGGCTTAATGTCTCCGTTCTTCCTAAATTGCACGGTGTCGGGTATTTTGCTACAGCAACAGCAGGCAAACCGAGATGCAGTCCCCTGGGGAACCCACCTCGTCCCCCATGTGGGGCTGGAACTCGAACTTCAGCGGAGGGCAGAAGACCTGGTTGCACATGTCCATGACGGTGTGCTTGTCGCTCCGGGAATCCAGGCTGTCCACCGCATTCTCGATCACATCCAGCCCCTCGTGGCGCGAGGTCTCCAGGTTGTACTCCGCAGAGAGGTAGGTCCGGAAGGTGCGGGCCAGGCTGGCGTGAAAGCCCAAGTCACAGCACTTGGGGGAGGCAAGCACAGGGGCGCAGAGGACAGCAGGGACAGTGACTTATGATCACCTCCCAACTCCACACAGTTAGCAATCCTACCGTGCAGAGCTCCAAAGCCCACAGCGGGAGGAGCTGGGGGTTGAGATCTGCACGATAGCAGCGCTTCCCTCAGCTCCTCGAACTCACGGCTTCCTTCTTGTCTCTCGCTTAGAACACCCCTCCCTCAGGTTCAGCTTAGAGTTCACTTCCTCCGGAAGGCCTTCCTTGATATGCCCTGCACTAGGAGTCTGGCTGGTGTCCCTGCTCCATGAGCTCATGTTTCCCTGCATCTGTCACTGTGACCTGTGCCACTTGGCACAGCAACTGCCTATTAAGTGTGCTCTGGCCACGCTCCGTGCAGGCAGATCCACTGGCTCTTGCCCACTGCAGCACCTCACACCCTAGACCACAGTAGGTGCTCAATAAATATTTGGTAAGTGCATGGATGAAAGGACTGAAAGAGTCAAAAGGAAAGCTGAAAGGTAGGAAAGAGGGGGATCTGGCCTTAGGCCACCTGGGAGGCTGAGCGTCTCCTGCCCCTTAGGATGGTGATAATGGGTCCCCTCCGCAGTCAAGCAAAAAGCAACAACCCGCTGACTTCCAGACAGGACACGCCAGGGCCAGAGGAAAAGGACCCCGTGACCAGCACCAAACCTTTCCTGAGCATCGAGGGAGCCGTATCCCCAGCTGTGCAGGTCAGCGGAGATGAGGGGAAACAGTCCAGGTCCAACACGGATGACCCGGCCGCCCTCCCTGACGCAGAGTCCTTCCTCCAAGCCCACTGCCCTCCAGCTGGCACTGCAGGAACCGCCTCCTCTCCGTGTGCTTTCTTTGACAATAACATCCTCACAAGCGGGTCTGTGCCACTGTCCAATTCACCACCTTCCTGCCCGTGACTGGCTGACTGGTCCTACAGGTGCTGAACATTAAGCTCTCCTTTCCCACCCTGAGATCCTGGGGGGGCCTGGGAAGTTGCTGCGGAACATGTCCGTGATGGCACAAGCTGACTGTCCTCGAGGCCCACCTCCCTCCCAGGCCCCACGCACCCGCTGCCCTGCCCCCCTCCAGTGGCTCCCAAGACCTGGCCACCCTGCACATCAGCATCCGCTAAGGACTAAGGACCAAGGCCCACCGCTCCTTCAGCTCCCAGCGCGCTCACATCGATCAGGTCCGACACATCGTGGATGTAGTATTTGCTGATAGCTGCGTTGGTGGCTGCCAGATTCAGCAGGTAGTCGTTCCGGGCCTTCGTGCACTTGAGCTTGTTCTCGGAATACTTCGCCTGCCTCTGGAGGAAGACCAGGTAGCCCTCAGGGCTGAGCCCTCACCTGCGGGACCCCTCCATGCCAGAGGGTAAGGCTTGGACCCTGCCTCGAGTTCACCCCAGGTGACTCGTCAACAGGAATGCTGCTGATGCCCAACTGCCTTCAGGGTGGGGGATAAGAAAGGCCCTACTGAGCAGCCTCCAGGGGCTTCCCTCCATGACACTGTCCTCTGCTTTCCTCGCCCAGCCTCCCCTCCCTTCTCCACCCTTTTTTTCTTTTGTACCAGAGATTGAACCAGGGGCACTTAACCGCTGAGCCACATCCCCAGCCCTTTTTATTTTCTATTTTGAGACAGGGTCTAGCTAAGTTGCTTAGGGCCTCACTAAGTTGCTAAGGCTGGCTTTGAACTTGCGATCCTCCTGTCTCAGCCTCCGAGCCACTACACCCGGCTCTTCTCCACCCTTTAAGACACAGGTCGGCTCTGCCCCCAGGCCTTCGGCTTCGCTGCGGTCACCCTGTTTTGCCCCTTGTCACTCAGGTTCTGAGCCAAGCTCACCCTGGCCTTTAACGACTACCTTGTCCAAAATGCAGCCCCATTGCCCCACCTTCCTCCCCATCCCTCCCCTTGGCCTGCTATCTTTCCACCATCTTTACTTCCTGACTCCTCACCAGAGAGCAAATTCTAAGAAGTCAGCACCCAGAATGTCCCAGCCAAGCGAGGTGCTGGATGACTGTTGCTGACTGAAGCATCAGAGGGGGGAGGGAGGGAGAAGGATGAGTGGTGCTGGGTGGCGGGGAGGGTGTCAGGGCCAGCTGGGCAGGGGTGAGCACGCAGCAGGTAGTGTGGAGAGCGGTCCTTGCCCCTTTCAGGCTGATGAGTCCCGGCACTGGGTAAAACGACAGGTCTCACCTAGACACTCTTAAACCCTCCTTATTCCATATTGCCTTGCGGCTTTTTAGTAGAGAAACCCATTGCCAGTCTTTCCGTTCTTTTTAGGGGCTTTCCTTGACTCTTCTCCTAATCTGGGAACTTCCAGCGTTTACATCCTCCGGGCACTTCTATACTGTCCCAGCCACGCACCTGATGTCCACAGAAAGCTGTGATACTTCTGGCCCATTTCCACTGGTCCACTATGACCCCAAGACCACTTATAGCCCTTCATGGACTCATGAAATTTTATACCTGGAAGGGATCATAAAGGTGTCGTGGTCGAACTCATCTATTTTATAGGAGAGGAAATGGGAAGTGAAGAGAGCAGCCACTCAACCAAGAGCCAAGTGGCTAATTAGCATACAACTCTCCACTAGAAGTGAGTCTCCCTATGTCCTAGTCCTATAATTCCTGCCTGGCTATTTTAATTTATTTTTATTCTATTAGGGGTACAACCACCGCTACTACCTAAATTTAGAATGTTTCTATATCACCTTAATAAGAAACCCTGCACCTATCAGCAATCACTTCTCATTCTCCTCTTCCTCAGCCCCTGAAAACCAACAGTTGACATTCTAACTCCATGGATTTGTGTAGCGGACATTTCACATGAATTAAATCATATAGCATGTGGTCTTCTGTGATTGCTTCTTCCACTATTCATCCCTGCTGGGCACGTGTCAGTACTTCAGCTCTTTTATGGCTGAATAGCATTCCACTTTATAGACATTTGAGTTGCTTCCGTCTTTGGGTTTTTGTGAATAATTCATCTGTGAACATTCACGTACACATTTTTTCATGGGCTTTTTTCTTTGTTGGTACTGGGGATTGTACTCAGGGGCACTTCACCACTGAGCTGCATTCCCAGCCCTTTTTATTTAGAGAATGTCTCACTAAGTTGCTGAGGCTGGCTTTGAACTTGCGATCCTCCTTTCTCAGCCTCCTGATTGCTGGGATCACAGTTGTGCACCACCACACCTGGCTGCATGGATATGTTTTAAATTCTCTTGGATAGACACCTAGGAGTGGCATGGTTGAGTCACGGGGTTATTTAGTCTCTGTTTTACATTTTTAGGAGCTTCCAGGTTGCTTTCCAAAGTGACATACCTGCTACGTTCCCTCTGGCAGTATGTGAAGACTCCAATCCTCACCTCCTCACCAACACTTCTGTCTGTCTGCCCTTCTATTCTAACCATGCAAGTGGCTGTGAAGCAGTATTCCATTGCGACCTGGACCTGCATTTCCTAAATTATTAACCATGCGGAGCACCCTTTCTGTATTTAGTGATCACTTTATACGTAGCTTTCTCAAGTCCTGTCGGGTTTTGTTCCCACCCAATTTCCTACAATTTTTAGAGGCAAGAGATCCTACACTCACAGAATTAGACTCTCAGAAGCCCAAATAAACATTTGGTGCCATGTGTGGCAGATAGGAAGAGCTCTTCAAAAATTTCCCTTTTGTATAGAATGAATGAATCTGCCAAATTCAGTAAGAATATCATCACCTTCAAGGGGAAGGGAACCTTAGAAGTCACTTTGTTTAGAATGATGAAAAGCAGCCTGCGTATTGCAGTTCAAGCTGCCCCAGCTGCCCCAGACATCACTGAATGATCACAGAACCACTTCCAGATAAGCCTAGGGGCTTCCCAGTCCATCCAAGCTCACAAGGTTGAGGCTTCTGTTTGTCCCCATCAGATCTGAACGCTGAGGCTCAGAGAGTTACTGTAAATTGGCACTTGCACTCAGCCCATAGGACTCCAAAGCTGGAGCTCCTCCCACCAGGCCCAGCTAACAGATTATTTTAGTGCTGGTCCATGGTGATCCTAAAACTCTGTGCTTCGGCTTGGCAGTGGCAATTTCAGAACGGACCCTTCACCAGGGTCCCAGGTGCTGCCTAGCAGCCAGTGCTGCTCTCGCTTGTTGGGACACTGAGTCCCAGTCAGCCCTACTCTCTGCCCCTGGCTGACACTGGGCCTCTGGACCAAGTGAGCCTCCCACCAATGCCTACCCGTTACTCCTACCTGCTGAGTATGCGCTTGCTGGACTCTAGGCGAGCAGGGTGCGCCTCTCTCTGCTGGGTGCCTCTGCCGCCTCTGGACTGCGGCACCAAGGGGGCCTAACCTGGCCAGCCTGCGCCTCCGGACTCCAAGGAGCGGGTGTCGCAGCCCTTCCACCCTCGTGCCCCAGGGTGCAGCCCTGTCACGCCTGACCCTGCTCTCCCAGCCGCTCACCTTCTCCTTCATCTTCTCGATCTTCTTCACCGAGCTGCGGCGCTGCGGCCGGTCCTCGTGCCGGAGCAGGTTCATGCTGAGGTCCCCCGACTTGTTAAACTGCTTCTCCTCCTGCTTCTCGGCCTCCTTCAGCTTGCTCTCTGCGCTGATGCTCTCCGTGTGGTACATGTGGTAGGTTTTCATGACCTGGGGACGCACAAGCACCAGACACCAGCAGCCTGCTATGGCCCAGCATGGTCCCCCCCGCTGCTTCCAGTCCCATCTCAAGTTCAGCACCACATCTGTGCCTGTCCTCCTGCGACACGCTCCACTCCGAGCGTCTGCAATTCTTTAATACTGGAGTGCGGGGGTTTCCGGGGGTTGAACCCCGGGGCACTTAACCACACCCCCTGCCCTTTTTTATATTTTATTTTGAGACAGGGTCTTGCTATGTTACTCAGGGCTTTGCTAAGTTGCTGAAGATTGCTTTGAACTTACAATCCTCCTGCCTCAGCCTCTCCAGTCGCTGGGATTGCAGGTGTGCATCACCATACCTGGCTATGACTACAATTCTTTAGCTTTTTGCGGGAGGGGGTACTGGGGTTGAACCCAGGGGTGCTTAACCACTGAGCCACATCCCAGCACTTTTTATATTTTATTTTAAGACATAGTCTCGCTAAATTGCTTAGGGCCTCGCTAAGTTGCTGAGGCTGGCCTTGAACTTATAATCCTCCTGCCTCAGCCTCCTGAGTTGCTGGGATTACAAGTGTGAGCCACCACATCCAGCTGCGTCTACAGTTCTTTATCTTTGCACAAACTCTTGAAGGACTGGAAATGATTACGTTCATTATCAACAGCAGCTTCTTTGTGACCATCACCAATACCATTATCGTCATTGACATCATGAAATCCCTACTGTGTCGGACACAGGCTAGGCTAGGAACAGGGAAATTACAAAGGGTGACCACAGCCCCCGAGCCCATAGGGGTCCTCAGTGGTGATACAAGCTTGACCTTTCCTCAGTTGTCCTTTCTAGCCCTGCCAGCTCTGACCGTTCGTCCCTCTGCCCGCCCCCCTGTATCAAGGACAAAGGCCCACCCATGTATTCCAGGGACTTCCATGGGAGATTGTCCTTATCTGTACACAAATAATTTCCTCAGCTGCTTCCTTACGTGAAATGGGCCTGCAAATGGTTCAGATCCCAAAGGAATATTATGAGATAACTTTATAGCTACTCTGTCTCCTCTGGAATACACTCATCCTTGGTTATAAAAAGAATCTGTACAAAGCAAATTGGATTTTGCTACTCTATTTCCCTAATAAAAATTGAATATAAGGGAAATTTCTGAGTCAGAAGAAACCCTGATGTCATCTAATCTAACAGCCTCCTCATTTTACAAACGGAGAAACTGAGGTCCAAAGAGGCAAAGTTTCATCATCACCATCACCACCATCACCATCCCCATCCCTATCCGTGATTTGATAAAGTCAGTTATTCAACTGACTTTAGAAAAACGCTTTCAAACTCTGGAGAATATTAGCTAATGTGAAAAACAATTCATTTCTACCATGGTTCTCCCTCCGTCCTTCATCCTGAACCCTCCCCACCAAACTTGCAAAATAATAAATGACTGAAAGACGCAGCCAGCTTCTCTTCATGGATCCTGATGGGGCAAGTTCTTCTCTGCATCCTGCCCACTTTGCTTCATTTGCAGTTGTACAAATTCCCTTCTTGCTGACTTCTACTCTGACCCACCAGTTCCAAGGACTGACCAACTGACTGACTTCCTTCCTTCCTTCCTTCCCTCCTTCCCTCCCTCCCTCCCTCCTTCCTTCCTTCTTTCTTCTTACCAAGGATTGAACCAGAAGCACTTAAGCACTGAGCCACAACCCCAGCCGCTTTCATTTTTTATTTTGAGACAGGGTCTTGCTAAGTTGCTGAGGCTGGCTTTGTAATTTGAGATCCTCCTGCCAAGAGCTAATTTTCAAACAACTGGGAGAACTAGAAGCTCTCGACCTCTAGTGGCCAAAATGAAGAACTTCAGGCTCATAGGGAAGCAAGATAGCTTAGCTCTGGGATCTTTCAGGGAAACACCACCAACAAGCTGGGAAGGCCTGCTGCAGCCTGACCCCCTCTGGAGGCCCTCCTCTGCCCCTCCATATACACAGACACTCTGATTTCTTCACTTCCCCACCACATGGCTGCTGCTGCTCATTTCTGGACCACACCCTTCCTGACTTCGATGATTCCTGCTCCATCCACTTCTTCTATTTCAGCTTCTGGGTCTGATTATCGTACCAACAATCTATCATCTGTGTTGAGTAGTTAGAGGAAGACAGGGCAGATCTTCCTGCCCAATCATCCATGCCCGCGTCCATCCAATCACTTACGCGCATCCCAGCTGGGTGCTGTCCCCTCCCATATTTTCCTGTACCTTGTTCTTGTCCTCTGCTCCAAGAAACCAAGCTTCCCAGGATAGATTCTGAACTGCATCCCAGAAATCCCATTCCTGGAGAACACAGCCTTGAGAACCCTGGGGCCATGCTCCCTGTGATCTCCCCGACTCCTGATCTCAAGGGTAACAGTGAACTCGGGTGATATGTCTGACAGCTGCCACCAAAGTGTCTACCTGGGGGCCTCTCTGAGATGAGTTTGTTCAGACTAGAATCCTCTAGATGCTTCCTTTATTTAATTGTAGTTACCCTTTGGTATTCGTAGAGGATTCATCCCAGGACCTCCCACAGATCGCAAAATCTGTAAAAGCTTGAGTACCTTATATAAAAGAGCAGCGTATTTGCATAAAATCTACCAAGTCCTTCCAAGTACTTTAGGCCATCTCTGGATTACTTACAACACCTCACGCAATACAAATAGCTGTTCTACTGTATTGTTTAGGGAGTAATGACTTTTTAAAAAGCTTGTACATGGGGCTGGAGCAGTGGCACAGCAGTCATGGTGCTTGCCTGGCATGCGCGAGTACGCGAGTTCAAATCCCAGCACCACGTACACAACAAAGTCTCGGAGCAACAAAGGACACACAAAAAACTAAATAAAAATTATTTCTCTCTTTCTGTCTCTCTCTCACTATCTCTCTCCCTCTAAAAAGAAATAGAAGAAAAGAAAAGGCTTGTTGTATATGGTTAGCACAGATGCGATTTTTGCCCGCAGATCTTTGACCTGAGGTTGGCTGAAAGCTCAGATACAGAACCCATGAATGTGAAGGGCTGACTGTACCTGGAACATGAGTTCAGTGTGGAAAATGCTCAACCCAAAAGCCCAGAAGAGCCTGCTTGCTGTTGCCAGTGCAGGCTGTGTTAAGCAATATTTAAACTTCTCCATTTCTTCAATGTTAAACCCTCTTTCTATTATCTCCTTCTACTGGAGGAGAATCCAAGTCGCCCTTTCCCAGGCCCCTGGAGCAGCGTGGTAAAGAGACAGCTGAGGTCGTTTGTTGAGCACCTACTACACGCAGGTCCTTCTTCTAAGCACTTCACATATGTGACTCCATCTATTTCTCACCAAAACCCTATCATTAGGCACACTGGGACTCCCGCCTTACAGGAGGAAATCATGGTCCCAAATATCTCAGTGAGCTTCTCAAGGTCACAAAGCCAGCAATGCAAAGCCAACCCCACAGCTGGGACCTGATGGGCACAGGTCTGTTGTGACTTCCTGGCATCCCTTCCTCAGTCAGGAAATAGGGAGGGATGGGTCCTCTAGCTCAAGGACTCAGAAGACTCTGTACTGGGTGACATGGACAGGCTTGAACACTCTGTACTTTCCTGGTGACAGTCAGATAGGGAAGATGGAGAAGAGTTCTGTAAACTGCAGAAGTGCCTGGCTGGAGGCAGCAGGTGCCAGGCTGGCAGGGACAGAGGTGGATGTGGGTGCTCAGTTAGGCTGTGACACTTAACCTAGTACCTGGCACTTGATGCCCACTAAGGGTCTTCCCAGCCCTCCAGGAACTTTTGGGGAGGTTTCCTCTGAATACGTCTAGGGGAGAACCACATAGGGACACGTAAGTTCAGACCACTACCTTTTAACTCAATTCAGTTTCATGGGTTCTCAGAATACAAGCGCTCAAAGGTTCTCCAAAAATCTTGTTCCATGAACCCCTCATTGAAGGAAGCTGAGGGTTCAGAAAGAGCAAGCTTGTGCTCCAAAGTCACACAGCATGACCTGCAGACAGGTCTTTTGACGCCAGGTGTGGCCATTTCCAGTAACCACTGGTGACTTTGCATCTTCCCAGATCCTCAGATCCTGAGCCTCCAGGAAGCAGCCCTTCGGATTCTCATTTAAATGAAAAGAAAGCAAATAGAACCTTCAAGTTGACAGCACCAGCAGACAGACATGCCAGGGCGGGACCTGTGTGCCTCCTCTGCTCCAGGGCAGCACAGGGAGCTCTCTGCCTCCAGCGTCTAGGTACAGGAAGATCCCGGGACAAGGCTTGCCAAAGATGTCTTTGAAAGCAAAGAAAATTCCCCGAGGGCCAGTCTCACTACCTACGCTCTGCATGGCCCATGTTCTCTGCAGAACATAATCTCTAGCTTAATTTACTCATTTGTCAGGTTTCTACACAGTATTGCCCCAATTCTATTCTATTCGGCTTTTTCTTTTCAGTGCTGAAAGTCAAACCCAGGGCCCAGCAAATGCTAGTCGCAAGCAAGTGCTCTACCTCTGAGCTCTGAGTTACACCTCCAGGCCTTCTTTTTTTTTTTTTTTTTTTTTTTTTGAGCAACCTGATAAGATTTTAACAAAACAATATAAAATGTGTATAAGATGTGTATATATTCTGGACATTGCAATTATCCCCAGGAGTGCCCCCCCCAATTAACCTCCCTTATCCCTCCCTTCCCCTTCCCATTATAACTCTAAAAAAAGTATTAGATTGTAAAGCATTACATCTTATCTGAATTTAACTCATGTTTCCAGACCAACTTTCTCATTGTCCAGGGTCTAGTCCCCACCTCCACAGATGAGTGGAGACAATCGACCCTTAGATCTCTGGGTTAAGCTGATTTCACTCATCATGATCTCTTCCATAACCATCCAGGCCTTCTTGTCCCAACTAAAAGGCAAGGTCCTGAGAGGCAGGACCTTGTTCACAACGATATTCCCTAGACTAAAGCAGAGGCTGGGAGCCAGCAAATATT
This sequence comes from Aplodontia rufa, assembly GCA_004027875.1. Lineage (NCBI taxonomy): Eukaryota > Metazoa > Chordata > Mammalia > Rodentia > Aplodontiidae > Aplodontia > Aplodontia rufa. Next base: position 10,586 of record PVKS010011280.1, read on the forward strand.
AATATATATTTGAATGAATGAATGTTCGGGTGGATGGATCAATAAATCAATGGAGACATGAATATGCTTGAATGGATGAGTAGAAGGATGGATGGATGGAGAGATGGGTGGGTGAGTGGCTGCATGGTGGGTGGATGCATGAATAGATGGATGGATGGGCAGACAGGTAGGTGGGTGAGTAGCTACATGGTGGGTGGATGGATGGATAGATGGGTGGACAGACAGACAGAAGGACAGATACATGGATGGATGGATGGATGGACAGAAGGGTGGGTAAGTGACTGCATAGCGGGTGGATGGATGAATGGATGAGTGGACGGGTGGATGGATGGATAGATGGATGGATAGATGGACAGATGGATGCATGAATGGATGGATGGATGGACAGATAGGTCAGTGGGTGAGTGGCTACATGGTGGGTGGATGGTGAAATGGATGGGTGGATGGATGGATGGATGGGTGGATGGACAGATGGATGGATAAATGGATGGATTCATGAATGGATGATGAATGGCTCAATGGACGAATTCACGAATGGATGGATGGATGGATGGATGGACAGGTGGGTGGGTGAGTTGCTACATGGTGGGTGGATGGATGGATGGATGGGTGGATAGATTGACGGATGGGTGGATGAATAGATGGATGGATAAATGGATGATTCATGAATGCATGGATGGATGGATGGATCAGTGGATGAATTCATAAATGGATGGATGGATGAATGGATGGACGGACAGACGGATAGGTGAGTGGGTGGGTGGGTGGCTGCATGGTGGGTAGACGGATGCATGGATGGTTGGATGGGTGGACTGGTGGATGATGGGTGAGTAGATAAAAGAGAGAGGGGAAGGGAGAGAGGGTAAATGGGGAAGGTACACTTGTACTGCCTTGATCTAGTGGATATACTTGGGGGGTAGGAGGTCAACTGCACCACCAACCATTAAATATTTATTGAGCAGTTCATTATGTACCAGGTACCGTACCAGGAAATACTACAGCACATGAGATGGAGGGAGACTCTGCACTCAGAGAACACCCACTATAGTAGGGACACAGACAACCACACAAGCAATTATCACAAGATGACACAAGTGCTACAATGTGTGGAGTACAGGGCTTCCTGGAGGAAGGGATGTTTCAACTGAACCTTGAAGGGAGAACATCTGTTAGCTTCAGGGACAGGGCCTGAGGCAGGGGTGCAGCAGCCTGGACTAAAGGATCAGTGTGAGCTTCAGGTGCAGGAAACAGAGCCAGTCAGGTCTGCAGAACAGCTTAGAGGTGGAGGATCAGGTGTTTGAGCAGCACCCAACGGAGCCACTGCCTTTCCTCCCCAGCTACCACCTCGTGGACATCTGTTACATCCTCTGCCCAGGATCATCCAGGCCTCCTTCTCCAGAAGAGCTGATTTTTTGAAAAAGGAAATCCTCCAAATCCCCCCTTCCTATTCTCAGTCCTCCTGGTTCATGGGAAACTGACATGGTTTCTTTACCTGGACAATATGGATACTAATTCAAAAATACACAGCAAGTACCTAATACAGAGAGGTCTGTCCTAAGCACTCACTAAATGACCAGTTGTCATTATCGTCCCTGCTTTGACAATGAAGAAATTAAGTTCAGAACATTTGGCCAAGCTGGTAAGCAGCACAACAGGAAGTCAAAGTCACATCTGTGTGCCACTGGCTTGCTCCATGGTGACCCTGAATAGAGGACTCCTGTTCTCTTCCTCGCTTCCCCTTGCTTCTTTAAGCCGTTAAGTCTCAAGTTTTCTATTCTGTAAATATTTTAATTGAAGTGATACATGGAAATAGGTTGGAGATCACTAATCTAGAGCTTATTGTGTAATATTTTAAAGCAAGAGAGGGACAAGGACAGAGAGAGAGAAAGAATCAATTTTATTTAGTTTTTCATGTGGCTTTTGTTGCTCCTACACTTTGTTGTGTACGTGGTGCTGGGTGTCGAAACCGCATCCTTGTGCATGCCAGGCAAGCGCTGTAACCGCTGAGCCATCGCTCCAGTCCCTTATTGTATAATTTATTATCATTAGTGTCATCCACAATATTATCACTAACCATCCACTTATTACTTTTCTTCAAAGAATAGAACTCTAAAACATAAATATTTGTTTCGGAGTTATCATATGAGGTATATTTGTTGCTCAATTTAAGGTTTTCAGGTATCCCCTAAGTGGTAGGACAGCATATGCTGGGTTCACTCTGACCCAAAGGGTTAAGTTTACCTGCAATGGCAGTGGCCCACCTGGGCCACCACTTTTCTGAACCCTGTACTTCTTTTCCTCCCTTTCCTGCTCCTCTTCTCAGCCAACCCATCTCTCACACATCTGTGCTCTTCTTCTCATGCCTTTATTCACGAAATAGACACCAAGGGCTGGAGCGGTGGCTCGGCGGTTATGGCATTTGCCTGGCATATGCAAGGATGTGGGTTCAAACCCCAGCACCCACGCACACAACGGAGTCTCGGAGCAATGAAGGCCATGTGAAAAACTAAATAAAATTGATTCTCTCTTTCTGTCTCTCTCACTATCCCTCTTTATTAAAGAAAAAAGAAAAAAGAAGAAGAAAGAGAAAGATACGGATGTCCTCGAAGGGCCAACAGTGCAATGGCTCTGGTGCTCTGTGAGAGCAAGGTCCCGGCCACAGGGCTCATGCCGGTGTCTCCCGAGTGAGTCCTCATGTCCCCAAGTGGTAGGCTCTGCCTTGGGCCGTGTCACCAGCTTGCACACAGTACCTGCACCTCAGCCCAGCTTACACACTCCTTGCAGGCAAAATCGATTCCTCTCATTTATTCATACATCCGTTCCTCTTCCTTTGCATCTGGGAAGCACCAAGGATAGACAAGACTCCTAGACAAAGACCAACTCTGCCATGTTCCCAGAGTCCCCATGGTACCCTAGCAGCCACGGCGGGAAGTCCCAAACACTTCAATGTAGTGCGTTTGACCAGGGTGATCCGTTGTTATCTGCAGAGGTTGGTTCCAGGCACCTCTCACATCAAAATCCACAGATGTGAGGGCTGGAGCAGTGGCTCAGCAGTCACGGCAGCCGCCTGGCATGCGTGAGGACGTGGGTTCGAGCCCCAGCACCACATATGCAACAAAGTGTCAGAGCAATGAAAGCCACATGAAAAACTAAATAAAACTGATTCCCTCTTTCTCTCTCTCACTATCCCCCTATCTTAAAAAAAAAAATCCTCAAATGTTCAAGTGCGCTAGGTAAAAGCCTAGTGTTTGCACAGCCCCTACACCCATCTTTCTGTGTACGGACTCCCTACACCACCTCAGACAGTGCCATGCGATGGGGACAGTTGTTACAGGTACTGCATTGTTTAGGGAATAATCTCAAAAAAAAGGTCTCTATGTGTTCAGAGCAGATGCAATGAAAAAAAATTATTCCACCCACAGTTGGCTGAATCTGTGGGAGGCAGAACCTGTCGGCACAGACCACCAAACGTACAGTGAGAATAAATGACCTTGAAGGATGCTGTGGCACCTGAGGCCCTCGTACATCTGGGCAGGCTCTGCCCCGTGCCCTGCCCCAGGCAGCTGTGCATGCAGCATCAGCTTGATTCAGGGCCTGGCGCTAGGCACCAGCGCCATGAAGGTCACAGGGAGACGCCATCACGTTCCCTATCGTCCACACGCTGCAGAAAGAGGGGCAGCCCATTTGTCACGGGTGAAAGCAAAAGGCGAAGGATGAGCGCAAGGCCACAGGGACCATCAGCGGGGCCTCTGGGCCTTCAGGGCACCCAGGCAAGACCGGGCTTGCTCCAGCAGTGGTGTCGACGCCAAGAGAACTCCGTAAAACTGCCCCAGGCCCTCAAAGCCCAGTGCTGGTCCATTTAAGAAGGTGTTGAAAAATGAGTGTGATACTGTTATGGTTTGGATGCATGGTGTCCCCCAAAAGCTGGTGTCAGATGATCCAGGGAGGCTGAGGTGAGATGACTGAGTTACAAGAGCCTTGATTCAACCAGTGGATTAACCCCCTGATAGGCAGGCAGGGTGTGGTCGCAGGAGGTGGCCCATTGGGGGTGTCTCTTTGGGATTTTTATATAATCCTTTAAGAGAGAGAGGGACAGAGAGCGAGAGGAAGAGTACTTTTATTTAGTCTTTCATGTGGCCTTCGCTACTCTAACACTTCATTGTGTACGTGGTGCTAGGGTTCGAACCCCTGTCCTCATGCATGCCAGGCAAGCGCTATAATTGATGAGCCACTGCTCCAGCCCCATGGAGTGTATATTTTGTGTCTGGCGTGGAGTTTCTCTCTCTGCTCCTTGGAGCCAGGCCTTCCACCATGATGTTCAGCCTCACCCCGAGCCTGAGGAGTGGAGCCAGCCTTCCATGCACTAAGATCTCTGAAACCATGAGCCCTCAAATAAACTTTTCCTCCATTAAAATTTCATTGCTGGGTCACAGCAATGAAAAGGCTGATTAAAACAGATGCAGACAAGCAGAAAAGGAAATATGACAGATACAGATAGGGAGGGACAGGGACAGCAGGGGTAAAGAAGCAGAGGGAAGGTATTTTGGGAAAGCAGAGAAAGCCAAAGAGAGGAGTCCAAACCCGGTGAGGTGGCACACGTCTGTAATCCCAGTGGCTCTGGAGGCTGAGGCAGGAGGATCGCAAGTTGAAAGCCAGCCTCAGCAACTTAACGAGGCCCTGAGTGACTTAGTGAGTCCTTGTCTCAAATAAAAAAATAAAAAAGGGCTGGGGATGTGGTGACTTGGTGGTTAAGCACCCTGGGTTTAATCTCTAATAAATAAATAAAATAATTAATAAAAAAAGACAGAGGAGCCCAGCTGAAAGGTGCAGGGAAGGCCAGGGACCCCATGGTCCAGGGACCCTGGAACACGGAGCTCACGTGCTGGAATGCTGCGGGTGAACTTGTCCAGGGTGAGATGATAATGATGTAAGGAGGACCTGACACTACAGACCTCTGATCCACTGTGCCCCTGTGTCCTAAACACACTTCACATCCACCATCTCCTTTCATTCTTAAAAGAATGCGCAGTGAGGAGGCACAGTCAACCCCCCACCTGCTAGTTCTACATCAAAGGATTCAGCCAACTGCAGGGTGAAAACATCTGGAGAGAAAATTGCATCTGTGCTGGGAATGTGAAGACTTTTCCCTCGTCCTAAACAGTGACACGATACAGCAACATTTGCATGCCACTGCATTATGTGAGGGGTGATAAGTAACCTAGGGATGGTCTGAACTGCAAAGGAGCACGCACGACCAGACTGTGCCCCTTTATCAGAGAGCCTTCAACATCTGCAGGTTCTGGTATCTGCAGGGGGGTCTTGGAACCAAACCCCTGTTTATACCAAGGGACAACTTTACTATGAGTTCTATTTAACACTGGATTTGTACTCAGATTTTTGCTTTGGCCCCTCCCTGACCAGCTGATGCAAGATACTGCACATCGTCAAGCAGCAATTCTTCCTTTGCCCTGCAAATGAGCCCACTGAAAACGACCCAGGCCTCAAGTCACTCCTTTACTTGGATTTGCAGAATTGCAAATTTCAACATTTTACTTAGGAACGCTTATAATCATTCTGCAGATTGGAGACGGAGGCCCAGAAATGCAAATGCCTTGCCCAAGGCCCTGCGTTTAGGTGGGCTCTTAACCAGGCCTTCCACCTGATGTCCAGGCCCTGGACAGAGGCTCTCGGCCCCTGAGGAGTCTGCCACTGGGCTCCACAGGATGTCGGCACCAAAGAGAAGGGGCTTCACATCGCCCATAGCTCCTTACCCTCATCCAGGGATTTTCAAATGTTATTTTAGCAGCAGAAGCCCCTCCCCGCCCAAGACTCTTTTTTTTTTTTTAAGACATAAAGAGTTGATTTTATTTTTTTCATCTGGTTTTTGTTTTTCCAACACTTAGTTGTGTACGTGGGGCTGGGGTTTGAACCCAGTTTCTCACACATGCCAGGCAAGTGCTCTACCACTGGGCCATCTCCCCAGCTAGACTTTTAATGACAAACTTCATAAGGAGCCCCGGTATATTTCAAACGTAACAGCTCTGCTCTGTTCTGAGTGCCACAGGAGGATGAGGGGCCAGGTGTTCAACCTGCTCCCCAAGACTATCCATGGGGCTTCCCATGTGCCTCCCCAAGAAAGCCGAATCCTGCGTGTAGCCTGGGTTCTCTGTGCCGCCTGCAGCCCTAACACCCATCTCAAGAGCAGGGGAACTTGACTCCAAGCATGTAGCAACGTTAGCTCTGGGCCAAAATGCGACGTTCTGAAATGGCGCCCTGGAAACGGCAAGACCTGTCAACGCGCCCCACAGCCCCGCCATCCTCAGAATGGGGCTCCCTTCTGCAGGCGAGGCTGTGGAACCCTGATCTGCATGCCTGCTTCGGGACCAGGGGATCCCAGCCTGCCGTGGTCACCCTCTGTGATGGCAGCAGCAGACCCAGTGAAAATGCCTAGGGTCACCCAATACCTCTGCTTCGCCTCCCTCAGCTCCAGGTACTGAAGACGAGTGACCGGGTACCAAATAGCATTGAGCGGGGGCGGAACTTACTGTGTAGAGCTCATTGGTCACCTTCAGAAGCTCCTCATGCATCTGCAGGCCGATCTCCTTGCTCTGGAAAAAGGAAGAACAAATGTCAATGCCAGAAATGATGAATATTTGAGGAGGTGGAAGTGTGAATCACCCTGACTTCATTGCTACGAATCATACACGCCTATGGAATTATCATATTGTACCCCATGAAAACAGACAAGTATTATGCAACAATTAAAAATTTTTTTTGTTTGTGTGGTACTGGTGATGGAACCCAGGGGTGCGCTACCACGGAGCTACACAACCCAGTCATTTCTATTTTTTATAATTTATCCAGGATGGCATGAGTACCTGGAACTACAGGTGTGCACCACTGTGCCAAGTGTAATTCTTTTTTCTGGTACCAGGAATGGAATCCAGGGGCATTTAACCACTGAGCCACATCCTCAGCTCTTTTTATTTTTTTATTTTGAGACAGGGTCTTGCTAAATTGTTTAGGGACTAAGTTGCTGAAGCTGGCCTTCAACTTGCGATCCTCCTGCCTCAGCCTCCAAGTTGCTGGGATTACAGGTGTGCACCAGCATGCCCAGATTAATTTTTGATTAGTATTCTTTTCTTTTTTTTTTAATTTTTGAGCAACCTTACAAGATTTTAACAAAATAATATAAAATGTGTATAAAATGTGTATATATTCTAGATATTGCAATTATCCCCAGGAGTGCCCCCCCAATTACCCTCCCTTATCCCTCCCTTCCCCTTCCCATTATAACTCTAAAAAAAGTATTAGATTGTAAAGCATTACATCTTATGTGGATTTAACTCATGTTACTAGACCAACTTTCTCATTGTCCAGGGTCTAGTCCCCACCTCCACAGATGAGTGGAGACAATTGACCCTTAGATCTCTGGGTTAAGCTGATTTTACTCAGCATGATCTCTTCCATAGCCATCCATTTACCTTCGAAGGCTGCAATGTCATTGTTTCTAATTGCTGTGTAATATTCCATGGTGTAAATGTACCACAGTTTTTGGATCCATTCTTCCTGTGAGGGACACCGGGGTTGTTTCCATAGCCTAGCATAGTATTGTTTTCTTAATGTCAGGGTAGAAGTTTTCTGGTTGCATTTATCAATTTCTTTTCAGCACAGAAAAAGCAGGGATGTTTGGGATGAGGTGGGAATTGATTTCGATCTGCATTCCTCAAACTCATATGTGAAACTAATCAAATTCTGGGCCAAAGGAATTCCGTGGCCATACAGTCAGAGAATGCTACACACCACTGCCTTACTTTAGTGGCTCACAGCAACGTGAGCCTGTTAAAGTCTCTGGAAGGCCCCATGGAACCTTTCTTGAATTCTGTGCTCTGACCTGGTATGACGGGTTCCATAGGTCGCAGTTTGAGGAACAGTGATCCAGCATCACAATTCCTTTTGAGAGTAAATGGAAGCTTTTGGGGCGTTCAGGAAAGGCCCAGCAAGGACCCTCCTGCTTCCAGAAGCATCTTGACCAGGAGGCAGCACTTAGCCCCCTTTTGGGTGCCAACCTCTGCGAAGCCGTAAATCTTGGTTTGACCAAATTTCAGCACAGCCCTCATGTATGCAAGTCCCTGAGGCCACCTAACCTTGCTCTCTCACACCTGGCCTCTGATGTAGTAGCAGGTCCATGTTGTTCATGTGTCCTTCCAACAAGGGGACAGGAGCCACACAGGTTAGCAGACAGCCCACCGAGGCAGGAGGCAGGGGGACTTGGTTCTCGTACCCACTGTGTTACCAACAGGCCATGTGGACTTGGAAAGTCATTTCCCTTTAAGCCTTAGCTACCTCATCCCTAAATAAGATTAAACTAAAGCTCTTCCTGACACCTGGCCTGGTGTCACTTCCAGGTACCACGCTAAAACAGTGACAGGCTTCTGTGACCTCATGCAGTTGGGAAAAACTTGTTGAACAAAGAGAAACAGGTTAGCTTCCCGCAGGACCTTTCAGTCCTTTAAGAGCCTTAAGGGCTGGGGGACTTTCTCAGAGGGAGCTGCGATGCGTGGGTTCGGTCATCGTGATCTTTTTGCATGAAGTGACTCACATGATGTTGAAACATGAAAACAATCAGCAAACTATCTCCAGGTTCTACTCAGCAGGAAGGACACAGGATTCTTTGACATTTTATTTACTACTTTGCTCTGAAGGTTTTATCCTCCCCAAATTCCTATATTGAAATTCTCACCCCCAAGGTAAAGGCAGTAAGAGATGAGGCCTCAGGAAGTCACAAGGGTGGAGCCCTCATGAGCAGGATTAGTGCTCTTAGACTTCAGAGAGCTAGCGAGCCTCTTCCACCGTGTGAAGCCCTGATGTCGGCTTCCTGAGCAGCTGAGGCATGGTGCTCTTTCCCTTTCAGTTTCCTCAGCCTCAGTGGAGGCTGGCCTCAAACTTGTGATCCTCCTGCCTCAGCCTCCTGAGTCACTGGGATCACAGGTGTGCACCACTGTGCCCAGTTTGATAAATAGCTTCTTGGGCTCCTTTTTGTTCTCCTAGTCTTACAGCGCTGTCTCTCAGTCTCTGGGCCCAGATTGCCAAGACTTAGCTAAAGTTAGCTGTTTCCTACAACAGATCTAACAGACACCCTAAAGCTCTGGGGGTAATTCTGGAGATCTGTTTAGGTGCCTTTCCAGCTCCTATGGCTAAAGCAAGGGGACCCACACAGAGTCAATTGGGGGCCTTCAGCACCGCCCTGGTTTCAATGGTGCTCAATGAACCCACCCAGCCACCCCCATCCCCTCTTCTCTGTGTTTCTCTGAACAGTCCAGTACCTCAGTTTCCCCCATGGCCTCACCTGCTTCATGTGTACCTTACTGCTGCTGACTCCAGACTCTCCAGTGGCCCCCCCCCACCCCGTGGCCTCCTCTCAGTCCTCGGGCTAACGTCCAAGGCTGACACCCAAGATCCTGTTCCTTATGTATTTATGTTTATATTTTGTCATGGGTAATAAATGCATGTAAGAAATTCCAACAGCTGACAAGGTAAGAAAGAAAGAGTAAGGTTCCCAGGCCCCTAGAACCCCACCCAGAGAAACTACGAAGAGTTTCTTCTGGAACCTTCCAGAAACAGCTGTCAGCGGATACGCAAGCTCACACTTGGATCTCGTGTTCTTTTTTAACACAAATGGGTGCACACCACGTACACTTCTGCATCTTGCTTTTCCTGCTGAATGATGATGATGCTTCTGTCGCAGCCCGGATAGCTCTTGCACCCCATATTTCACACTGCTGCTTGGTACTGCATATGGCAGAGGCACCAGGATTAATCCAACCAGCTCTGTAGAGACAGACTTTTAGGCTCTTCCAGTGTCTTATTTAAAACAAGGATGCAGGGGCTGGAGCGGTGGCTCAGCTGTTACGGTACTTGCTCGGCACCAAGTACACAATGAAGTCTCGGAGCAACGAAAGCCACATGGAAACTAAATAAAACTGTTTCTGGTTCTCTCACTGTCCCTCTCTCTCTCAAAAAAATAAATAAATAAAAAGGATGCAGAAAGCATCCTTGTTCCCCGTCATGTGTACACAGGCAAGGACCTCAGGCAATCAGGGACCCCACTCTAGACGCAGCCCTCTGGAAAGAGTCTTGCTTTCAGGCCTGCTCCAGCTGTGCCTTCTCAGCCCCTGCCCCAGCTCGCTCTGCCACGTGCACCTGACATCAGCACCCACCTCTCAGCAACCGGGGGTCATGTCACCATCTCCGTGGGTCTCTCTCCCGGATTCTGCCCTTCATAACCTTGAGCCCAAGTTCAAAGACCCGTATCTTCAACTGGTACAAATCAATAAGGCTGTCCCCTCATTATATCAAAGTATCCAAGCTGGGTATAGAGGCACATGCCTATAATCCTGGCAACTCAGGAGGCTGAGGCAGGAGGATCACGAGTTCAAAACCAGCCTCAGCAACTTAGTGAGACCCTGTCTCAAAATAAAAAATAAAAAGGGCTGGGGATGCTGCTCAGTGGTTAAGCACTCCTGAGTTCAATCAATCACTAGTGCCAAAAAGAAAAAAAAAAAAACCCAACAAAGTCCCCCTACCTTGCCGCTTTGAGCTAATCATCTATTCTGCATGCCCATACCAGTGGAATTTCTTAGAAACATATTCCTCTGCACCCCTCCAAAGCCTCTCCTTTGTCTTCAGAATCAAGTCCCAGCTCCTTAGCTTGATGGCCTGGTTATATAGTGGGGAGGGGTGCACTTAACTACTGAGCCACATCCCCAACCCTTTTTATTTTTTGAGACAGGGTCTCACTAACTTACTTAGGACTTCAGGGCCTTGCTAAGTTGCTGAGGCTGGCCTCCAACCTGCGATCCTCCAGTCTCAGCCTCCAAAGCCGCTGGGAAGACAGGTGTGTGCCACCACACCAGCTTACTTATTTCTCATGACAGCAGAGAGACTTTCTCTCAGGTTCCCCAGCTGCTGAAAGTGCTACCAGCAGACAGACTTGAGCTGAGAGCACCCTTCAGGCCTGACCTTAGAGGACAGGGTGACACCCCTCTGGGTGTGGCCTCTTCCAAAGACTGGTCAGTATGCAGCACAGAGACCAGCACCTCAGTCTCAGCCCTGCAGGGTCTAGAGTGCTCTGCAGGGCTGGCGAAGGCTTCTAGTTAGACCATCCACTAGGTACTTGGCCTCCCCATCTCCCTGTCCCAAGTCACTCCCCGTCCTTCCAGATGCTAAATTCGGATATGTGCAAGTACGCTTCCTGGTACCACCTGCAGCATCCACTGCCACAGCCCTGCATCCCACCGTGCTGTGCAGACGGTCACACAGTGGACAGATGCAAAGTGAACGTTTGTTGAATGAAGTTATTAGGAGTGAATGCAGGGACAGGTCCTCTAAGCCTCGGGTTCCTTATGTGTAAAAGTGGGATCCTGTCACAGGTATCCTGGAGTCGCTATGGGATGAAAAGAGATGGTATACATGGCAACACCTGGAACAGAATGGGGCCCAAATGACGCACGGACACCGCACATCAGAAGGAATCAACTCCCATGAGCTGCCAGCGAGGAGGCAGCATAGAACCCCAGTGTGGTGGGCCGAAGCTCAAGACCTCAACCTAAGAAGGAGGCAGAAGGGAGGAAAAGTGCAAGAAGTGATGGGGAGGTAGAGGGAGCTCCCAGAACCATCCCACCTGGCATGGACGCCGTCTAGGTATCGGAAAGGGGAGGGGATCCACAGCAAAGACTGGAGACCAGAGATGGGGAAGGACTGGCTTCCAAAGAGAGGAGCTGAGAATGGAGGCTGGCCAGAGCCTGGAGGCTGATGGAGCCCTGGCTTCCTTCAGAGAAGAACTGAAAGCTTTAGGGCCAGAGACCATGGTGACCAGGGCTGTGCTTCACACAGACCATGATGACCGTGATTGGGGCTGTGCTTCACGAAGACCATGATGACTGTGATTAGGGCTGTGCTTCATGAAGACCGTGATGACCGTGATCAGGGCTGTGCTTCACAAGGTGATGATCAGGGCTGAGTTTTATGAAGACCGTGGTGACCAGGGCTGCGCTTCACAGAAATGAAGCCACAGGTGTATGGAGAGTGGACTGGGCGGCCTGTCAGCTTTTCATTGCTGTATTGAAACACCTGACAAGAGCAACTTCTGTTCTTTTATTTTATCTTGGCCCATGGCTTCAGAGGTTTAGTCCATGCTCAGCTGAGTCCTTCCCTGCGGCGGAACAGCGCTGCTCTGTTCACCGTGGCCAGGAAGCAGACAGACATAGGGGAAGGGGGTGCAGGGCAGATGTGCCCTTCCAGGTGGCACCCCCAGGGACCCCCTCCTCCAGCCACACCCCACCTGCCTGCAGTCACCACCCAGGCAATCCCAAGATGGCCCGATTAGGGTACAGCCCTCACAATCAAATCATTGCCCCTCTGAATGACTTGCATGAACACAGGAGCTTTGGGGACACCGCATATCCAAACCATAACGGATGGGGCTGGGCTGCGGGTCTGTTCCTGCCCCAGATGGAACCGGCTCATCAACTTCTCCGCACCGTCCTGGGGACGCCACAGGGCAGGTGCTGACTAGCACTGGACTGCACCAGACTCAAGGGCATTGTTATGTTAGGGTGGAGAAGGGGAATCGCCTCAGTAAATCCTCCAAAAGCGAGTGAGGAACCAAATCGAACTTTCCCCCAGCAACAGGAGGCCAACCTGATGATGTCCCACAGGTCACCACACCCAGCCCTTGGGGACCCTGGTGGCAGCACATGAGCCCTGGCTCTCCACATTTTTTGCATGGTTTTGTGCCTGCCAAGGTCAAGGGTGGCAGTGTGCTTCCTGCATGCGTGGGAAGCGTGCCCACTGTGGAAACGTCCACTCAGCAGGGAAAAGAAGGCTGGGCTGCAGCACCATGGTGCAGTGGGGTTGGAAGGGCAGATGAGCAGGGAGCCATGCCAGTCAGCAGAGGCCCACGCCTTCGCCTGCTCACATCCCCACGTCATCTCCAGACGGTGCTAAACATTCCCTGGGGACGAGGTCCCCCTCAGAGAGGAACACTGCTTTAGACCAAGCCTTCCAGACGCAGCTGCCGTGGCCATTCAGTGCTTCTAAGACATCTAAACAAACATCGGGAAAGTTCTCTCATATGTCCTGATTTTTTTTTTTTAATACAGAGAGAGAGGGACGGGCTGGAGCTGTGGCTCAGCGGTTACGGCACTTGCCTGGCTTGCATAAGTGCGCAGGTTCGAACCCCAGCACCACGTACACAATGGAGTCTCGGAGCAACAAAGCCACATGAAAAACTACAATAAAATTGATTCTCTCTCTCTCTGTCTCTCTCTCTCACTGTCCGTCTCTTTAGTTTTTCATGTGGCTTTCGTTGCTCCGACACTTCATGGGTACATGGTCCTGGGGTTTGAACCCAGGTCCTCGTGCTTGCCAGGCAAGTGCAGTAACCACTGAGTCATCACCGCTCCAGCCCCTTCCTGATTTTTTTAACAAGGTGTTATGGGTCTTTTAATCTATTTTTATTGGTGCATTGTAATTGTTCACAATGGTGGGATCTGTTACCAATTTGTATGGGCACCCAGTGAACAATATCATGTGGCCAGTCTCAGTCCCCAGCAATGCCTCTTCCCTCTCCTCCGCTTTCCCCACGGTCCCTGCCCTCTATTCTAGTGCTCCCCCTTCAATTTTCATAAGACCCACTCCCCAACTTTCTTTTCCTCATTTTTCCTCTCTAGCTTCCATCTAAGTCAGGAAATTCCCGACGGCTCAGCATCCTGAGCACATTTCAAGATGGCAGCCCCTTTGGAGAGGGCCCAGCATCTCCCTTCACCTGGCCTTGTCCTCCAACTGACCCGTGGAGACATTTGAGCTCATGACCCAGATACCCAGGGTGTCTCTCAGGCGAGGCAGCGGCCACCTGTACTCCCTGGCGCTGTTGAAAGACGGTGATCCTAGACAGCTGAATCGAAGCATCCAAGTGCCCTTGAGCAAGTGCTCTTCCTGCGCCCCCCATTGCAGAGTCTGACTCCTGAAGCCGCATGCATGGATTCATGGTGCACCCGGAACCCATCCTTCTGCCTGCACTATCCTCTCCCGTGCCACCAGCTTCGATTCCAGTCACACACCAAATACCTAGAAAGCTCCCGGCCTCAGCCAGGAGCCAAAGACACAAAGCTGAACGGGACATGGTCCCTGCGCTGTCAGATACCGTCTAAGGAAACCTTCAAACACTAGCTAATTTAAACTCTAAGGAGATACATTAACATCTCTACTTCGCGAATCAGGAGACTGGAGGTTCAGCAGAGCTGACCAACTTGCCCAAGCTTGCACAGCTAGAGAGTGGCAGAGCTCGGGCTCAGCCTTTGGTTCTGCACAGGAATCTGCATCCTTGGTCCTTCTCCCTGCTTCCAAGCAGGGTCAGTGCACTTTGTCCCCTCTTCCCTGTTAGGAACAAGTCAACCATCATGGTGATCTTTTGCTTCTCCCTTCCTCTTCTACTAACTGAATGAGTTGTGGGTGGGAGTGGCCCCTGCCTACCTGGTCACATAAAATGATCCACCAGGCATGGGACTGAATCTCACTGGAATGTTCCAGCACCTTGTCTCTAGCAGCTGGTTTAGAGAGAAACGTGTTCCACAATAAACAATCTTCCTAGCCAGGCGCAGTGGTGCATGCCTGTAATCCCAGCGATGGGGAAGGCTGACGCAGGAGGATTACAAATTGGAGGCCAACCTCAGCCACTTAGCGAGGCCCTAAGCAACTTAGACCCAGTCTCAAAATCAAAAATAAAAAGGCTGGAGATGTGGATCAGTGATTAAGCAACTCTGGGTTCAATCCTCAGTACCAAAACAAGAGGAATCTTTTTGTAAGCTTTCTCCTAAGCACAATCCTCATGTCATCTGTGCTCTGGAACTTGTGAGCCAGGATGCAGGCTAGGAGCCTACTGCTCCCCACAGCCACCGCAACCGTCAGAGGAGAGGTCAGGACCTTGCACAGTGTGGATCTACTAATGCCAAAAACAAGACCTACCTATGGACCTTTTCAGTTTAGAGGACCTAATAAATTTTCCTCATAGCTTATGTGAAAGAATGCTAACATAATCCATACTCAAGTCAGTCTGCAGATACCAGAATAACCACTAAGGGAGGAAACCTCCTGAAAACCCCCCAACAGGAACCAGCTTTCCCACAGTTCTGGAGAAGGACTCATCTCCAAATAATCAGAACACAAACTGCTTGAAAGCTGGAGCTCTGGCTGAGGGAGCTCTTCCACTTGCTTCCCGTAACGCCAAGCTCAAAGACTTGCATACAGACGGAGCTTCATAAATGTCTGTGGAGAAGCTCGTTGTGTGCGGAAACAACACAGAACCAGAGAGGAGTAAAGGGGGCTGCCTTCATCCTGTATTTCTTGGCCAAAAATAAATCAAGTCAAGATGGGACCAACAGACAAAATTTTTCTTGACATGACAGATTCTGAGTGAAATCAGTTCCTTTACCTTGAAAATTTTGCGAGGTGTGACTTGATTTTGTTTTCAATGTGGGGCTAATTATGCTTTTGAAAGAAAACTCTCAAAAACCTTATTATAGGGCTGGGGGTAGAGCTCAGTGGTTGAGTGTGTGCTTAGCATGCTACATTCTTCTCAAACACTCGAAGATGGGTCACTACAACGCTGAGGTCATCCTCTAGGTGATGGACTGGTAATTGGTCCCCTCCAAAACTCACGTTGAAATTTATGGTTATGGTGTTTGGAACTAGGATTAGACAAGATCATGAGGGTGGGGTGCTTGTGATGAGACCACCATGTGGTCCCTTTACCATCTTAGGACTCTACACCAAGAAGGCCTCCACTCAATGAGGCCTCTCCATCATGAACCTCCCAGATCCAGAGGCATCAGTTGAATAAACTTTTATTCTTTAAAAATTACCCAGTCTGTAGTATTCAATTATAGCAACAGAAAACAGACTAAAACAATGTATGAAAAGTCAAACCATCTTAAAATATTGTGTTTAATGACAAGAGTCCTCCTGGCTTCATTTCTCAAAAGGAGTGTTAGAAACACCAGGTGTGTAATAAAACACACGGCTAGAGGTGGGTGAGCAAGACAGATTTACTCCCATGGGAGGGGGGCTTTCAAGGGGGATTCTGAAGCACCCACACCAGAAATCCACAGGTTTGTATTCCCAGCCTCATGTAATCCTGCCCTTCACTCTGACTGGAGGAGCTCAGGGGTACAATCTTCATGATTGCATAGGATGGGGCAGGCACCAGAAAGGGTTAGGTGGTTACAGGAAGTGGGCAGCGCTGACAGGTATAAGGAGCCGCTGAGCCACCACTGAGCCACCACTCCAGATCCTGATTTTCTTGTTATGAGACAATAAAGTTATAAATTAAAAATAAACAAAGCTGGGGCTGGATCAGTGGCTCAGCAGTTACTGTGCTTGCCTGGCATGCACGAGGACTCAAGTTCAAACCCCAGCACCACAGACACGACGAAGTGTTGGAGGAATGAAACCCATGTGAAAAACTAAATAAAAATTGATTCTCTCTTTCGCTGTCCCTGTCTCTAAAAAAGAAAGAAAAAAATAAACAAAGCTTTAAAAAAGTCTTTGAAACTTAAAAACATCCATAATTTTGAATAAGTGGTGGGCAAAGAAGCAATTATAATAGGAACTATGAAATATTTACATCTGAATGACAATGGCAGCTTCCCTTATCAGAACTTCAGGGATGTGGCTGATATGTAGCATCAATGGCATTTTCAACCATTCTTGTTTTCTAAGGTCTGCATTTAAATGGCATTTTCTAATTGGACATGACCGGCACACAGGAACATTATTAATTTTTGCATATTAATCTTCTAAGCAGCCCACCTTTGTGAATTCTTCTCAGCTATCTGGTCTGGGAAGAGGCCCCTTTATGAGGCTATGTGAATCCCTGTTTATTCCTAATTTGCAAAGACTTTTTGTACTAGGAGGTGAAAAACTAGAAGTATGCCCTTTAAAAGTGAAGGATGCTTCTTTCCTCCATGCAGTACCAGATGCAGGTCCTAGTCAACAGAATACGGCAAGAAAAAGAAGCAAATGGTTAAAGAGAAGAGACAAAACCATGTGTGCTGGCACCTGCCTATAATCCCAGCAACTCAGGAGGCTGAGGCAGGAGGATCGCAAGTTCGAGGCCAGCCTCAGCAACTTAGCAAGATCCTATCTCAAAATAAAAAATAAAAAGAGCTGGGGATGTGGTTCAATGGATAAGTATCTCTGGATTCAATCCCCATTACCAAAAAAAAAAAAAAAAAGAAGAAGAAGAAGAAGAAAGAAAAGACCACCAAGAGCTAGAAGTATTTTCTCATTTTGAACTCTCTTTTCAACTGGTGCGCCCTGAATAACAGCTTCCTTCCCTCCTATCTCCCATCTTAAGTCTCTACATTCCTTCTCAAGTGCCAATACTCACCCTTGTAAAAATCAATGCGTGTTGACCATTTACTGCGTGCCAGGCAGGCGTTTCGTAC
Source organism: Aplodontia rufa (assembly GCA_004027875.1). Lineage (NCBI taxonomy): Eukaryota > Metazoa > Chordata > Mammalia > Rodentia > Aplodontiidae > Aplodontia > Aplodontia rufa. Next base: position 28,093 of record PVKS010011280.1, read on the forward strand.
ACTTGTAAATCTTACAACCAAGGGAGGTTATCATTGGCTCCACACTGAAGCAGGAATTGTGGAGTGCAAGGAGCCAGGCTCAGCGTGTGGGGCTGAAAAGTGGCAAAACATCAGGAAGCACGTCTGTGCTAAACCCCAGCCTGGCGGAGACCAGACTTCACCCCACCTGCCTTCGCTTTGCGCTGGCCTCCTTATCTGTGGAGGACGCTGGGATGCACTGCTACGACCCCTGCAGGACAGGAAGTCACTCCCAGGAAGCACTGCCCACAGACACCCCGGCTGGGCCCTCTCTGGAACTGCCTGCTGCACAAGAGGCTTCTGTCCAGGCCTTGTCCCCTGCTAGAGTCGGCCCACATCCAAAGACCAATCAAGGGCCCAGCCTCCTGGCCACCCTTAAGAGGCCTCTGCAGAACCATCCGGGGCCCAGCGAGTCAGCTGAGACCTCCCTAGGGCAGTGCCACAGCCCAGCTTCTCCACCTGCTGCCTCCTGCGTCCTCCCTCTTCTGCCGCATGTGGGACCCCAGGAACCCACCCAAATCCACCCCAACATGGTGCATGCTGTCTGAGAGGAGGCTGCCCAGGGCTCCCGAGCTGTGGTGGACCCTAATCTTTCAAGACTCACTCCTAATGCTGCCTCCAACATCAAATGTCCCCCTTGCCTCCCAGGTGTTCCTCCCTCTGAAGGAGCTTGGATGGTAAAACTGTCCCTCTTGGCTGCATTTGAATAAATTATTGCCTGTACCTCTCTGTACTACTCTGTGAGACCCTGAAGCAGGACTTAATGTCTGTCTGATTTCTCTGTCTTCTTACTTCTTTGGTACCAGAGATTGAACCCACAGGTGCTTAACCACTGAGCCACATCCCCAGCCCCTTTAATCTTTTATTTTGAGCCATGGTCTAAGTTGCTTAGGGCCTCACTAACTTGCTGAGGCTGGCCTCGAACTTTTGAGCCTCCTGCCTTGGCCTCCTGAGCCGCTGGGATTACAGGTGTGCACCACCGTGCCCGGCTTTCCCTGTGTTCTTTAACATCTGCCTTTGTCCTCACATACTGACTCTGGAGTCTGGCAGATCCGGATTCGAATCCCAGCCTCCACCTTTATCATTGCCAGTTTCCTCATCTCTAAAACAGGGTGATGGCAGCATCTTCCTATCAGATTTGAATAATTAAACGTATTCAGAATGCCCCGCCCAGGGCCTGGCTCACAATCAGCACTCACTAATTCTGTTTGCTGTAACTGTTTACCCAAAGTCATGCTAGCACTAATATATGTTTGTTGAACGAGCTGGGAATTCTGAAGCCCAGCTCAGCCAGCTCCTCTCCCAGGGAGACAGTGGAATGGATGGGAGGCCCCTGTCCCTTGGCAGCTTGCCCACTTTGTTCTCACTGCACACTCCCCACAGGCCTCATAGATAGACCCTGCTCTGGCAAGTAAAAAAATGAAAAATAAACCTGGCTTTGAATCCAAGGCCGTGGGTACTTTTGATCTCCGTTACAAAGCAAGGCAATTACTGGACACAAAAGCCCTGATTTATTTATGAAATGCAACAGACATCTTCGAGGCACTCAAGACCACCTTGTTGCCACATGCTGAATGACTGCTTTCAAATGCGAACCCCCCCCAGAGCCCTCTCTTCTCCCTGCTAAGTCTTCCCTCATTAGTGCTTCCCCAGAACACGGCGGCTTCCAACAGTCAAATTCACATCACGGCCCGGAGCAAGTAATTAGATTCTGCAGGCATCAGAGCGTAGAGTAATGGACGGCTATTGTTAAGGATTCTGAAGAAAGCAGGAGGGGCTGGAAACAGATCGGGCTTCAGTGCCAGTCTGAGAAATGGTGAGGGGTGGGAAGCAGGCCAAGTGAGGGGCACACGGAACCTTCCAGCGGCCGGACCACGTGGGCGGTGGATTCCATTTGGGTTTGGGGCTGGACTCTGCGCTCACCAGGTGTGAGCCTCCATTTCCCCATCTGTAAAAACAAGGAGGTTGGACTGCATAGGCCATTTCTGTGTGTACCTCCCTGCCCCCACCCCAGGGTCACCACTGTCACCTGGGGATGTGTAAGAAACGCAGATTCTCAGGCCTGGACCCTGACCTACTGAGGAACTGTGAGCGGGGAGCTCAACAACTTCATGTAGCAAGCGCCATGGGGGCTCTGAGGCTAGAAATACCACTGATAGCGAATGTTTATGATGAGCCACAAACTCAGACGCATAAGCAGCCTGAGTGTTCAAATACAGCAGGCAAACAGGATGGTACTCCAGGCAATAACAGGATGGTGGGCAGCGGAGAGAGCATGCCCCCCTGGGTGGAGCTGGCAGCTACTCAGCTCCAGCTGACAACAGCCTGGTTTGAGCCCATGTGGCTCAGGGATTGGCAAAGCTTCTGATGTCAGAGACACCAAAAACCCGTGACTTTCTTGCGATACACTCTACCCCTGTGCTGTTGCCTTTCTCTCTCTTTCCTCATTGGAACACTCCTATTCATCCCTCAACACCCAACTCCAGGGCCACCTCCAGTGTGAACTCGTTCTCAACTCTCTGCGTCACTTTCTACCACTCCATTAAAGAGAGAGAAAGGATTGAAATGCAAGGCCAAGGAGCTGTAGAAGGCGACACAGACAAGGAAGACGTGGAAAAGTTACAAAACAGCTTTCATCAGAGAAGGAACTAGGGTCACTTGGAAAAGTCACCCTCTTACTGCTGAAATATTGCTTAAACAAAGCTTATCCCATTTGAATAGAACATAGTAAAATAAGGTTTTAAAAGGACAAATATAAAGAAACAAATGCAGAATTCATAACAAGATTAAAACATTATTGGTACACGCTGGGCCTGGTGCATACCTGTAATCCCAGTGACTTGGGAGGCTGAGGTAGGAGGATCACAAGTTCAAAGCCAGCCTCAGCAATTAAGCAAGGCCCTGAACAACACCGTGAGACCCTGTCTCAAAATACAAAAAAAAAAAAAAAAAGGCTAGGGAGTGGCTCAGTGGTTAAATGCCCCTGGGTTCAATCCCTGGTACCTAATAATAATAATTGTTGTTATTATTTTTCATGCAAAAGTATCTGAAGGTTTTAGTCAACTGAAACTTCAACATGAATCATGAAACAAAACCATCATCAAAAGGCAAATCTCAGCTGGGTGTCCTGGAGCTCACCTACAGTCCTAGCTTCTTGGGAGGCTGAGGCAGGAGGATGGCTCAAGCCCAGGAACTGGAGGCCAGTGACAACAGAGCAAGGGGAAAAAAGGCAAACCTCTTTCTAGCTCTCACTATTAGAAATGAACTGTCTAGGTGGCCCTGCTCCACTCACTGCTGGTCAGCCCTTCCTAGACTATTCTGATTGCTTCTAAATGTTAACTGGCTCAGATCAGAGACAGACCCAGCAAGACCCAGGAAGAACAGGGGAGGTGGGGAAAGAATGCAAAGCCACACTGTGGGGGTGGAGAGAGGTGTGCATAAGGAACCTAGGATGTTTGCTCTGTCTGTCCAGGAGCAGGAAAAACCTGGGCGTGGCCATGATTTCTGTCCTACAGCAACTAATAGCTGTAGGACATGTGGGCTGCACCTATGTGGCCCCCCAGGGTGGGAGCAGAAACACTGCGTGGTTTTGTTTAAGCAGGGGGAGCATGTTCTATCAACCACAGCTGTCCCCAAATGCAATGAGCCATCCTGAGAAGTAGCGAGCACCCTTTGTTGATGGACATCGACCAGAACATGACAAGAGGTCTGGATAGAGCGCCTAAGGGACACCGCTGCTTCATCTCGCCCTTGTTCTTGTAAGGGCACCCCACTTGCTCTTGGGGACCCACCCCTCAGCTCATCTTGGTCTCATGGATACTTAAGGTGAGTGTCCACCTGGCCCCAGGGCTGCTCATCTTTCCCAAGAGCATGGCATCTCTGAGGGCAGGTGCGCTTTCAGGTACCACCTGTACTGGCCGATTAGGGCCGGAAGACCCAATTCTAGGAAAGGGGCCTGAAGCAGGTAGCACATAAACCTGGGACTGCCACGGACCATTTCTTTGGTCATGGGGCTCGATTAGCTTGAGAAAGTCCCTCTGATTCCCCAAAAATGAAAGTAGGAATTGGAGCAGAGACTGGGTTCGATAACACACATTGCTTTCTGAAAGCCTCCAACCCTGAAGCTCCTCCCACAGGAGCTGGAATTTTTTTTTTTTCCTGAGAGCAGGTTGAGCTGTATTTCTGCTTCCTGCAACCCTAAGAGTCCTGATCACTTTGTATGACCTCTAAGATCTAATGCGGCTCCACCTCCAGCTTCCCACTTGAAGCAAGCGCCCTGCATAGGCTTCCAGAACTTCAAGAGTTGTCCCTGCTCATAAGAGCACGGTCCTTTGTGAACCGGAAAATGGAGAATCTCAGAGAGGTAGGTTAGTAAGTCAGACCCCCATCCTGCATCGCCATCTCCATTTCCTGGGTGAGACTTGCTCCCTGGAAGTGAGTGGCAGCCCTGGGAGAAATTCCAATGCGCAGCCACACTCATGGGAGGCAGAAGCCACCATGTCTGGGTTCTCCTTGCTGCCACCCAAGGCTTTCCCTCCTCATCTATAAGATGGGGTGAGCTCGGATCCCCTTCCACAATCTGACCAGAGCCAGGCCTCCCTGGTGGTTGTGAGGGCTACAGGAACCTGGGTATGCAAGGAGCAGGGGCCGCGGGAACCTGGGTAAGTAAGGAGCGTGGGCCATCGGAACCTGGGTAAGGAAGATGCAGGGACTGTGGGAACTTGGGTACTGAAGGAGCGCAGGCCATGGGAACCTGGGCACGTGAGGTGCACCAGCTTCAGTAACCTGGGTACAAAAGGAGCGTGGGCTGCAGAAACCTGGGTATGCGAAGAGCAGGGGCCAGGAACCTGCTCTGTAAAGAGCAGAGACTGCAGGAACCTGGGTAAGTAAGGAGTGCGAGCCTCAGGAACCTGCGTACCTAAAGAGCAGGGGCCCCAGGAATATGGGTACATAAGGAGCGTGGGCCGCGGAAACCTGGGTACGTGAGGAGCAGGGGCCGGGAACCTGGGAATGTAATGAGCGTGGGCCATGGGAATCCGGGCACGCAAGGAGCGCTGGCCTGAGTAACCTGGGTAAGTAAGGAGCAAGGACTGCGGGAATCTGGGTAAGTAAGGAGTGGGGACCGCGGGAACCTAAGTACGTCAGGAGCAGGGACCCGGGACTGCAGGAACCTGGGTAAGTAAGGCGTGGGCCCACAGGAATCTGGGTATGTAAGGAGTGCAGCCTGCAGGAACCTAAGTAGCTTTAGCGCCCAGGTTAGACAGAGCTGCAGCGACACAAAGGGACCACACTGTGCCACTTCTGCCAGCCGGACTCAGGTCCCAGCTCTAGCGGCTGCACGGCCTGGGTTATTTCCTTTGTTCTACAGGCACAGGCCTGGTGACAAGGCACCCAGGAGCTCAGCTGGAGACATTTTTTTTATTATGTTCCACCCTGTTAACCTCCATCACCAGCCAGGCTCCTGTCATCCTAAATGAGAACTCAGAAGATTTATCTCACTTGTCCTAGGACTCAGCTCAGAAGGCCCTGATGACCCTTTCTCTGTGAGTCAGTCCTACCCAGCGACAGCGCTGTGACAGCGGTGGTGGTGGTGGGGGCTCCTAATGGGACCAGGAGTGTAAACTGGCAGATGGTGGTGTCACTTTGGTAGTCTTACACAGAGCACTGTGTGATTCTTTTTCTTATTTTGGGCTGTATTTATCTTCCTAATTATGTTTGCTAAACGGCCTGGAGGAGGTCAGAAGCACATGGTGTGGCGGGAGGAAATCAGCCCGTGACTGCAATTTCGCTATGGAAATAATGCTCAAAGTGGGCAATGCAAGTACAGACGATGGAGAGGTGATTATATTTTAAATCACCTTGTCGCCTCCCCTGTGCTTTTCACAATCCCAGTCACCAAATCCCTGAAATAGGCACCTAGCAGGAAGAGATGAACTAGATGGTCTTAGAAGTCATTGTCGCATGTGTCCATATAGTTATACCCGGCTTTTACCAGGAGCTGTCAGAGGTTGCTCTCCATGCTGTCCCTGGTATCCCTCTCCCTTGTCACTCTGGGGTGTTTCCCCATTTCACAAATGAAGCTGAGGACAGAGAATTGAAGTAACAAACGTGAAGACACGCAGCTCATACAACCAGAACTGTGAACCCAAGAATTTACGAAATCTGGATGCACAGACCACACCCCAAACCATTTCCCAACAATGCCTTTCTCCTCCACATGTTCCATTTTTTCAACCCGCACACTGTGAGCATTGATTGAGAAGCACTGATTTTAACACCGCTGGACAGACAAAGAGGATGCAGGTCACAGAGGCCAAAAGACGTGCCCATTTTACATAGGAGGTGAGTTCAGATCTACACACTCAAATACATCGGAGACTCCAAGGAGCTCAGGCTACAGAGACCTCACTGGGGGGCATAAAAATGACAGTGCCCAGGCTGGAGTGGTGGCTTAGCAGTTACGGCTCTTGCCTGACATGTGTGAGGATGTGGGTTCGACCCCCAGGACCACATACACAGTAAAGTATGGGAGCAACAAAAACCAGATGAAAAACTAAATAAAATTGATTCATTCCCATTCATTCATAGTCGCTCTGTCTAAAAAAAGAAAATGACAAGTCCTTCCATCCTGGTATCTGGATGTTTATGTAGGCAAAGTGTCTCCGAAAGTCATGGGATACTCTGTCAAAGGCTTTGAAAACCAACCAACTTCTGATCCTAAAATTTCCACTGCAGACGCTGAGTCTAAGAAAGCAACAGAAGACATGAGCAAGCAGCCCACAGCAGCGATATTTATAAGAATGCAATAATGGAAATCACGCAAGTGCTTGACACTAAGAGATCAGGCAAATAAACTACAGGACATCTGTGCAATGAAACACACGCGTTATCCAAAAATGCTTTCAAAACCAGAGGAGGTGGCACACCTGCGGGAAGCTGAGGCAGGAAGATGGCTTGAGCCCAGGGGTTTAGAACCAGACTGGGCAAGCAGAATAAGATCTCCACCTCAAAAAAAAAAAAAAAAAGCTTTAGGGCTGGGTGTGCAGCTCAGTGGTGAGTGCTCATCCAGCATGTGCAAAATGCTGAGTTCAACACAGAACTGAAAAGAAAATTATTGAAATTTATTTTTTTAAAGAGAGAGAAAATCAATTTTAGTTAGTTTTTCATCTGGTTTTTGTTGCTCTGACACCTCGTTGTGTACATGATTCTGGGGTTCAAACCCATGTCCTCCCGCATGCTAGGTAAGCGCCATGACCGCTAAGCCAGTGCTCCACCCCTGAAAATGTATAAATTATAAACACTCCTAGAAAATATATTTATATATGTACTTATACAGAAAATTCTAGACTATCAAAGCTGTTATCTCCCAGGGATAACATTTCCAGTGATTTTCGTTTTTGTGTGTTGCTCAGCTGCCCTTTTCCAAATCCCACACAATGCGCAGACGCTACTCACCTAACCAGCAAAGGTTTGTATTCTTCAGATGGTGGCAGCCCAAGTGGCCAAGAGCACATGGTCTTTCAAAGACACAGCCAGGGTTCAAACTCAGGCCTGGAGTATCAAGATAGGCCCTTGGTGCCTTGAACCCTTCAACACACCTGCCCCCTTGGCCCTAAACTACATCCTGCCCTGGGGCACAGGGACCTGGGGCTGGGAGGGAGGCCCACTTGCCCACCTTCTTGAAGAGTCTGATCACATCCTCGCTGATCTGGGAGAGGCGGACAATGACGTTGTTCATGAAGATGTCATTGAGGGTGGCATGGTCTCGGCTCTCCCGCCGGGTCTGATGCAGGACCAGATACCAACAGTTCACAGGTGAGAGGAGGTATTGGTCCTTCCTGTGGAAACCAAGACAGCTCAGGTTGGTTTCTTCGGGACAGTCATCCCTCTCCTTAACATCGTCACCCACCTCGGCACTGTGGTTCCCAAGGCGCCCCTTCAAAGTCAGTTTCATCATTACACATTTTACGATGGGGAAACAGAGGCTACGAGAGCTGAGATGATCCTACAGGATCACACAGCACCCCTGGGGCCAGAGCCCAGGTCTTGAACCAAGTCCTGTGCTATCTGCTTCCTCGCTGAATGTGGTGCATGGAGGTGACCTCCACCTGCTAAAGGACGCCTCTGCCCTAGGGCTGAGAACTAAGAACCCCACTGCATTTGAAGCACTAGCATGATTTCTAGAAGTAAAGGAAAGGACAGAAGGTGGACACTTCCTCTCCCCTGCTCTGCCTCCCCCGACCCCTGATCTCTCAGGCTCTTAACCCTTTTTCCTCCAGGGAACTCTTGGCCTCTTGGCAACAGGAGCTGTCGCCCCTTGATGGAGCTGGTGGGAGAGGCCTGGAGGGTTCCAGTTCTGTCTTTGGGAGGAAGGCTTAAGGAAAAGACAAATACACTCAGGACAAAGAAGCCTCTGACCTGCAGTGAATGACAGATTCTTAGCATACTCCCGCCGGGTATTATGCTAAAACCAGGGGGGTGTCGAAGTACTCCCCAGATGAGCACTATCAGCGCACCTGGGGAGTTGTTGGAAAAACTCTTTCCTCAGCCTCTCACCAGACTTGCTGATTCGGAAATCCTGGGGTCGGGCCCTGCAGCCCGACAAGCCCTGCAGAGCATTCTGATGCACGCTCAGTCTGAGAGCCACCGGTACACATAGCATTGCTTCCCAACTCACGAGACAGATCTGCTCGTGTCTACAGGTGTGTCTCTGTGCACTTGAGGAGAGAGTGTGTATACGCTGTTCTCCAGGACAGCAGAGGGAAGAGCAGTTACAAACCAAACCCAAGCCAATCCAGTCCTCCCATCTGGCCACAGGGAGCAAGTGCTGCAGCTCCATCCAGTCCATCAACCCTGCGTCTGTCTTTCTTTTTGAAAGAAAGAAAGAGAGAGATGAAGTTTATTTATTTTTCCATCTCGCCTTTGTTTCTCTGACACAGTTCTGTACGTGGTGCTGGGGTTTGAACGTGGGTCCTTGCACATGCCAGGCAAGCGTTCCAACTGCCTGGCCACCTCTCCAGCCCCTGAGTCTTTCTCTGACTCCACTTTTCAGTGTGGAAAGAGCTATTAAGAAGGCTCCACTTTTCAGTGTGGAGCTGGAGCAGTGGCTCGGCAGTTACGGCGTTTCCCTGGCACGTGCAAGGACGCAGGTTCAAACCCCAGCACCACGAACACAACAAAGTGTTGGAGGAACGAAAACCACATGAAAAACTAAATAAAATTGTCTCCCTCTCCCTCTCTCTCTCTCAGAAAGAAAGAAAGACAGACAGGCAGGGTGTGAGGATGGTCTAAGGTGGTCAGCTCCAGAGTGTCCCAGGTCTCTGCAGTCCTGAATGCCAACCGCCTGGGGAGCTGGCCACAGTTCTGCTCACAGGAAATGCAGCCTCCACCATCAGCATTTTTGAGGAAGGCAATTCTGCTGACTCCCAGTGTGACTGCATCCTCCCAAAGCCAAGTGGAAGTACTACGAGGTAAAGCCCTGTGGGCATCTGGGGTGCTGTCCCCTGCCCTGTCCCCCCAACTCCCGGGGCTTCAGAAGGCAAATGAGGATGGCTCGCTTGACCCCAAGGGTTTTTTCTTTCTGTCACCAAGTGGGCTAAAACTCTTTCTAGGCAGCAGGAATCTAGGAGAAAAGAATTGGGTTTAGATGAAGGATGCATATGCAAGGAACTGTCTAAGGAGAAGGGAAGAAAATAAAGCACATGAGATGCACTGTTATGGAAGAGAGAAACTGGTCTCTCCTTTGCTTCTAGCCTCAAGAAAGAGCCGGAAGCCCTGTGCACTTACGCCACGGCACACCCTACATGGGCTGAGGGTACCCAAAGGTGGCTGGTGTGCAGACCCAGCCTTGGAGGGGCTCACCACAGAGAGGCGAAGGCAGAAGGAAGGAATTAGTGAGGCAGGAGGGACGGGACTCTAACAGGAGCCCACAAGCCTTGGTTCTGCTGAAGAAGCAGGACCCACCGCACTCCTCCAACAGGGGTCCCTGCACCAGGAGTGAAGTCCATTTTCTGCCTGTGCCAGGTGCATTCCCGCCTGGACTTTCCCACACGCTGTCATGCCACCTGGAACGAGCTGGGCCCTGCTTTCTCATGGCTGCCTCCTCCCTTGGGAGCGCCCCAACCAGAAGCTGGGCAACAGTTCTCAAAGTGAGGTCCCCAGACCAGCAGCCTTGGCCTCTCTTGGGAACTTGGCAATAGAAGTCATCACAGCCACCAAAGACCACTCAAGCAGAAACCCTGGGGGTGGGACTAGCAGCTATGCTTTAACAAGCCCTCCGGGTGACTCTGATCTGTGCACAAGCTTTGAGAACTTCTGTGCTATAGTTTGGATCATTAAATGTCCCTGAAGGTCCATGTGTTAAAGGCTTGATTCCTCATGTGGAAGGTGGTAAAAACTTTAAAAGGTGGGGCCTAGCAGGAGGTCTTCGGGTCACTGGGGGTGTGCTGGGACCCCAGCCCTTCCCCCTCTGCTTTCAGCTTCATGCCTATGATCTGAGCAGCTCTGCTGCTCCCTACTCTCCTGCCGTATGTACTGCCCCCTACAGGAGGCGTAAAAGCAACGATCTGTCCAATCACCGACTGGAACCTCCAAAACTGTGAGCCAAAGCAAACCTGTTCTCTTTATAAGTTGATGATCTCAAGATATTTGTTACAGAGAGAGAAAGCTGACTAATATGTCCTACCTTTGATGCCCATCCCCCACTCATTACCTGTTTCTGTAGTAATTACCAGTGCCCAGGAACAGGGATACCACATAAGAGATGCTATGGAAGAGAGACTCTTGAGAAAAGGTCACATTTGTGCTGGGTCTGGAAGGATGGGTAGGAGTTTTCCAAACAGTCTCAAAGGCAGAGAGAGCATGGGATTGTAAGCAGAGGGAGCTGTGGATATAAATGTGGTAACATGCCTCAGAGCAGCTAGAGAATGGTTGTTAGGATGCGGCTGGGTAAGGAATAAGCTAAGGAGTGGGGACTTTATCTTCTAGGCCACGTAGTTCTGAACTTTCGTACATACAAGAATCACTTGGGGAACTTTTTCAAAACACTAAAACCAATTAAGTGAGAATCTCTGGGGTAGAGATTCTTTAAAAAGAGAGAGAAAAAGAGAGAGAAACAGAGTGAATTTTATTTCGTTTTTCACGTGGCTTTCGTTGTTCTGACAATCATGCGTGGTGCTGGGGTTTGAACCCACAACCTCACATATGCCAGGCAAGCGCTATAACAGCTGAGCCACCGTTCCAGCCCCTCTTTTTAACATTCTTTAGAAGATTCTCACGCAGCTGGGTGCAGTGGCGCTAGCCTATAATCTCAGTGACTTGGGAGGCTGAGACAGGAGGATCCCAAGTATAAAGCCAGCCTTAGCAACTTAGCAAGACCCTGTCTTATAAATAAAACATATATTTAAAAAAGGGGGCTGGAGATGTGGTTAAGTACACCTGGCTTCAGTCCCTGGTACTTCCTCCCCACCTGAAAAAAAAAAAAGAGTCTAATGAAGAGCAGCCTGGAAGATGGAGGGATGGATGGATGGGTGAGTGGGTGGATGGACAGGATGGGTGGATGAGTAGTAGGTGGGGCGAGCTTGGGCACACATGTGGGTCTGGAGGCAGGAGGACCTGTCAGGAGGGAATTTTAGTTCAGATGGAGAAACATGATAAGTCCCGGGTGGCGGCACCGTGGCCACAGAACGCTGAGCTTACAGGGCTTCTCCAGAGGACAGCTGATCATCCCCGAGTCTTCCTGAAGCAGGAGAGGGAGGGAGAAGCAGGGGATGAGATTCTGAGGCTGGCAAGTCTCGTGACGTGGTGGATGCTGCTTATGTGAACTGAGAGGAGTTCTTCAAGGAGAGAAGTAGCAGTAGGTTTGAGCAGAAAACACGGTCGTCTATCCCGTATCTTACAGCTTCTGAGGTGGTGATGGAAATGGGAAGATTAAGAGAGAGATGAGATAATTGAGCCGTTACCTAAAATGCTCCAGGGGCTTAGCTCAACTTGGAATGCAAGAACTGAAGAGCATCTGGGAATTAAATGTGCAAAACATATGAAGTCACAGCCAGACGGTGATTTCAGAGGGAAAGGAAAAAAGGCAAGTGATCCTGAAGGGGCTTGGTAGAGCTGGGACAGATTGAGGGCCGTTAATTAGGTCACCTGGCCAGAGTAACACAAAAAGGACAGCACAGTCCTTATCAGAACCTGTGGGCCGGGAGGCTGTGAGGCCAAGAGTGAACTGTAGGAGGCGGTAGCTAGATGGCAGCAACTAAGGACGTGTCATGTTGGAGAGAGCAGATGAAAGGTCTTCTGCGTTAGGTTTTCATTCATTCAGAAAGGAGAGTGCGTGCGTGTAGGGTACCAACAGGTACTGCAGTGCGCCTGCCCACAAGCTCTCCACCTGAGCACAAGAGACACAAGGACACAGAAAAGCATGGCATAGCCTCATCGGGGCTGTCATGGGAAGGAGGTGACGGAGCAGAGGGCCATCTCCCCCAGCGGCTTCCTGGAGGAAGCACTTTCTAGACTGAGAAGTAAAGGCTGGGCTGGAAATTCACGGGGAGGGACTTTCTAGGCGGAGAAATATGATCACCAAAGGCCCAGCAAGTAGCAGGAAGGCACACTGGAGAGCTGAATGCAGCTGAGGGGACCCACGCATAGTGTTCTGAAGCAGGGTTGAGGGTGACAAACAAGGTTGGAGAATCAGGTGGAGACCACATGTCCAAGGGCCTCTGGGTCCCTTTAAAGAGTAGCAGCTTCATCCTGAAGGGGTCAGAGCTGGGGAGGGAAAGGGAGAAATCCCATTTGCAAACCTTCATGTGATACTGTGCAGAGGACAGGAAGTGGCATCCAGGGGCCCAAGACAGAAATGCAGATCAATTCTTAGGTAGTAAACTGATAGGACTTTGAGATTGGTTGGGTAGGGTTGGGGTGGTAACGGAAGAAAAATGCCCAAGATGACCCCCAGGTTTCTAGTTTGGTCCCCGGGGGTATAGAGGTGGCCTTTGTGTCAGAATTGGGGCAGGGGGAGAAGACGAGGAGTTTGATTTGCAGGTGACAAGTCTAAAGGGCTATGGGACATCCAGATGGCGGCTACTGGGTAGATAGACAAATGTGGAAGCTGACTGCAGGTACTTGGATGATGTGTGAAAGCTCACAACGACAAGGGACACTACACCAAGGCACACAACCACATGGAGGAAGAGGGAGAGCCCCAGGAAGCCTGGCAGGGTGGCAGCTGGAGGGAGGAAGTACAGCCAGGCCACCATGGCCCATCCCCTGCTGGTGACCTGGAAGAGGGCTAGTTGGGGACGATGAGCCAGCCTGTCTTCTGCACCTATGCAACCAGCAGGCCCATTCTCTGGGTCTGACTCAGCAAGGGAGATTGCTAGCTCTGCTTCCCCGCCTTCGCCAGGCCTGAGTGGGCTGAGAGGGGTGAGCCAGGTGCTGGAGCCAGCCACTCCACAAAGCTGACATCGCAGCCTTGGCCACATGGTACCAGGGCCTCACCACCCCTGCTGAGCCACAGAGAGGCCACAGCACAGTGAAACAGAAAGACACCTGACCTGGGGGTGGGTGTTCACCTGCGTCTGCCACCCTGTGACTTTAAGCAGGTTACCCTGCGACCTGGCAACTCAAACCTGCGAGTTGAACACCAGGAAAGAGCTGGGCGGCCATTCTTTAGCAGCCCATCTGTTCAGTGGTTCTGTAAGGGTTAGACCCAGGACACGAGTGAGCAGAACAGGCAGCCCTGCCTCCACAGAGCCTCCAGGGACAGCCACCATACCCCCGAGGCCTCCTGTATACGGGTGCTGAGTTAGACTGGCAGAAGGTGCTGGAGAGAAAGGGGGTGCTGTTCTGTGAAGGCCTGGATCAAGGGACCTGGCCTAACTTTGGAGATCCCTGAGGTCATTAAAAGGGGCTCTTAAAAGGAAGAGCAGGAGGGAACCGGGAAGGTGGGAGGGTTGGCTGGTGGGAGGGGTCCGGCAGAGGGAACAGAACAGGCAAAGGTCCCTTGGGACAAGGAGCCTGGTGCCTTTAAGGAACCCAAGGCCTGAGAGCAGCAAAGCAAGTAAGGGGTCAGTGGAGGGAGAGGGTATGGGGTGGGGCCGGGGTCTCTGCAGGATGGAAGTCATCGAGTTTATCCGGGGCCACACAGCACCCAGGTCAGGGGCTGCAAAGCCAGACACCAGCCCTCAGGAATCTTAGATCTTGGCCCTTCCTGTTTCAGGGGCTCACTGGTCCCTGCTGAAAGTGGAGTCCGTTCTTTTCGCCTGCCCTGCAGGCGGGTTTGCGTAACCTTTCTGCTTTTCTAATCCTGCACCCAAGTGCAGCAGAAGCTGCTGGCTGAGACTTCGTGTTGAAACTTTCGCATATGTATATATTTTCTTTTTTTATGGACAGAAAATAGCAATGAACATTCTGGTGAGTCAGCTTTCTCTCTTTCTTTGGCTAAGGGAGGTGGGTATGAGGTTCCAAGACTCAAGCTGAAGAAGCCAGGCCTTGCCAAGCTGGGGAGCTAGGGAAATGAAATTAGCAGCGAGCCAGCCTCTCCAGCTTCTCGGCTGGGGGCCGGAAAATTCCACTCGGCAGACAGAACCCATTTCCAAGGCTGCAGAAGAATCCCAGTCCAAATCCATTGCCCTGCGATCCTGCTCCCTGTGGGAGGGAGGCAATATTGCAGCTGACACCGGTCCCAGGAGCCAAGTCCCTGTTGCTGGCTTCCTGCTCCCTTCCAGGATGTTCTCAGACCTTCCACTGGGCTTGCTGGGGCAGCTGCCAGCAAACCTGCCTTCGAAAAGTGCAGCCTCAGTTAAGTTCAGGGCCAGAATAGTGTGGTTAACATCTGGCTACCCGAGCTGCCCCAAGCAGGATTTGGAATTTACCGCACTTTCTTGTAGCTTGAGCCACAATTCGGCAAATAGTTTGGAAGGAGCCACACCCCTGCGTTCTTGAGCTCCTGGTCTATTAAGGGTCTCAGATAGCAAGTGAATAATCACATAAATAAACAGACAATGGCAACAGAAAGAAGAGCCAGGAAGAGGAAGTGCACAGGGCCTCCAGAGTCTAAGAAGGTGGAGGTGACCTCACCTGGGGAAGGTCAAGGTGGGTTCTTCTTGGCACTGAGACCTTAGCTGAGGTGTTTCCTCTCCTCGGGGGCCTCCCTGGCCCTCTGGAAGCTCCCCATCTCTTACACCCTCCTGTCTGATTGTCACTACAGCACTGCCAAACCCAACACTGCCATGTTTGTGTCTTGCTGTTTCTGGTCTCTGTCCCCTTCTCTAGCTCATCACTGTGTCTCTGCCGTCCAGGCAGGGCTGAGCACACAGCTCTCTGGTTATCTGTTCACTGGGTAAAAAGTGCCCCTAAACTAGGACTAGAAGGATGGGCGGGTGAGAGGTGGCACAGCAACCAGAAAGCGCCCAGCAGGAACTGTGAAAGCCCATGTGCCCGGGTGTCTTCTAGAACTGGGAGCAGGTGGCATGGCCAGAGGGCAGACGGGGACTTGCTAAAGGGTCAGGACAAGGCCAGAGAGCAAGCACAAGGCAGGCCTGAAGGGCAGATGAGCACCCGGTGTGCTGGTCCCCTCGGGCTGTGCTAAAGGACCACATACCAGGTGACCTGATCTGCAGGAAACCGTGGCCTCACAGTTCTAGAGACCAGAATTCTGGGGCAAGGCATCGGCAGGGCTGGCTCCTTCTGAGGCCATGAGGTGCCATCTGCTCAGCCTCTGCCCTGGTCCTGTAAGTTTGCTAGAGCTCCTAGAAGCTTCTAGGTGTGAAACAGCTTCACGGGGGTCTCTGCCCTCATCCTGGCTGGGCTCTCCCCAGGTGTCTCTCTCTGCATCCAAAGTTCCCCTTTGCCTAAGGACAGTCCTGTCTGACGAGGCCCCATGTCCTTATTTATACTGGATTACCTCTGTAAGGACCCTAGCTCCAAATAAGGAACTGGGGTTTAGGACTTCACTGTATGAATTTTGCGAGGACACAATTCAATCCCACACAGGCTGTCAGGCCACGTGCATCAGGAAGGCCCAAAGAGAGCTGGCAGGATGGTTCAGAAGTCTCTGGTGGCCCATGACAGGAGGTAATAAGCCATCGCTGCGGAGGGTCAAATCTGCCCTCCGTGGGGCACCTGGGGCCGGGGTGCTCAGCCACTGGTCTAGCCCTCTCCACTCAGAGCCTTCTCCAGAAAGCAGCTGAAGCTAAGCCAGGAGGGTTTCTTCGTTGATCTGTTTCTCTCTCCTTTTAGCTCATTTTCTTGTTGATGAACATGTGCTCATTGTGCCTATGAGTGGGGTTCAGTGTCACCTTTCAACACAGGCCCATGCGACTCCCCCACCCCCAGCTCCCCTCTGAGGAGAGTGAGCTGGCTGCACTGCTATTTGGCACCTGAGACAGGGAAGAAGGGGCAGAATTCCTTCATGGGGTCACCTGGCCCAGGGGGACTCTGCTTACCCACTGGGGTTCAAGTGCCTATTTTGTCCATCACCAAACAAGTGAACTTGGGAAGCTGGTTAAGACTTTCTTTACTTATCTGTAAAACGGGGTAACAGCTTTTAAGGATTAAAAAATGGGGCAATTCACAAGGTGGCTTCAATATCAAACCTAGCATATAACAATAATTATTACTATTATTACCAGCTTGCTGGAATTGAGGAGTTAGACGAATTTACATCCAGGGTAGGGTTCCAACAAATGCTGGTTTTCACCTCCACTCTCCTGCAAACCGAGAATGTAGAGGCCCAGAGCAAACGTTCCTGTGACTTACTCTCCCTCCTGCAGCAGAATCATTCACTTGCTTGCTTCCTCTGGGATCCCATTCTGGACAAATCAGTATTTGACACCAGATGGGGACACCAGGTAGCCAGCAGAACCTCTGGGCTCCCCTTTGACTTGCTGAGTGAAAGTCCCTAGGCCAGCAGACAGCCCCTGGGAAACCCCCTCATCACCTTCCCTACACACCTCTGCGCCTTGGTTTATCCACCTGCAAAACGTTGCCCCATGTGGTAGGTGCTTCCTGCGGGAGAGGTGAGGGCCCACAGCCAGTTCTGTTGCCATCATCTGTGGAGCCTAAGCTAGGGCTCACCTGCCCTGCCTTCAGGTCTCTTGCCTGACAGGTGGGGAAGATGCCATCTTCCCTGACTGTCCCCACCCCACCAGGATGCTTGGGACGATTTAAGCAGCTGAAGTCTGGAGGTAAAAAGGGCAGCAGCCATAGCAAAGATGGGACTTTAGGCTATTCTAAAATCCCTTCCAGGAACGAAAAGCAGGGGAAGGTAGAGAAGAAGAAAAGCTCAACTCGAGAAGGATCGAGAAGGGGCTCTGCATCAGCTTACACTGGCTTCAGGACTAGAGCTATTCCTGCATGCAACCAAGTTTAATAGCATCTGTTTTACTCTCTCTGTTTAAATAAATCTATTTACAAAGGATTTTCCCTAGTTATTTTTTAAGCATTTCTTGCCATAAATAAAAAGTAACTGAACAAATAAATTCAACAGAAACAAAACAGTATTGTTCAGTCTTAGGCGGGTGATGAAGCCTGAGGTCTTCCTCTGTTAGGAGATTACAGAGGCGTTAACAACAGACCAGAGTAAACAGAGGCTTTCTCCTTGAGGCTGCTGAAAAGATGGAGAAGTGAAAAGGGAATTGAGGATCTGCGTTCATGTCTCATCAGATCCTTCCCTCTTTTTGAGGGACACTGGTTGGGCTTGTCCACCCTAAAATACCTGACGCTTGAGCACACCCGCCTGTGGACAGGGGGAACTCATCACCTCCCAGGCAGCCCTTCCCGTGGCTCAGGCTGATGGACCTCATTTCCCCCCTGCAGCCACACACAAAAAAAATCTACTCCCTTTGTATATTTAAAGAAAGCCTTTGCAGCCATTCAAAAATCGGAATACTGCGTGATAGATATGGATGGAGAAAAACAGATACGATAGACAGGAGACAGATAGCCTAGAAATGGCCTCTTGCTTTCAAATTGCAGACGGTACGAACAGGATCATTCCCGGATAATCCAACCTGAGCCCCATGAAAGAGATGAAGCTGACTGCAGGCCTGGGACCACCGCAGGGGCTTTGCAGAGGAGCATACCCTAAGCTGGCCTTTGCAGGATGAGTAGGAGTTGGCCAGGCAGAGAGGAGGGAACTTGAGACTCACACAGGGAGGATGCAGAGTCAGGAATCACCAAGCCAACCCAGAGAGGGAGGAAATAGACCCAAACTCTTGCAATGCAGCCAAAATCAGTGTATATTCCAGAATCAGAAAAGGCAAGAATAAAATCCTAGCTGTGCCACTTATCTGTTCTCGCTGAGTCCTTCTGGGCAAATAATTTCTCAAAACCTCAGTATTTCCAACCAAACAAAGATAGCACACAGCTTACTACAAAGGCTCAAATGAGACAATGCGTGTGATTCATCTGAGGTTGTAAGGGATAGGTAAAAATCTAAACTTCCTAGTGTATTCTAGTGATTGTCATAGTGACAACTAGCCACAGAGCACCAGCGCTGTCTAAGGTCCTTCTCCAACCCCCTCCTCCAGAGCAAACCTTGTAATCCGGTACCCTTTGCACATCTACACGTTCAATTTAAACACTACAAAAGTGCTTCTCTGCTGAGGAATAATCTGGAAGGCTAAATCTAAATTATACCATCTTTTTAGAGAAATGCTATATCTGTGGAAAAAAAACTCTGTAATGCTTTATTCCCAAGAAAAAGCATTTTCTTGGAGATTAACTTACTTATTCACTCGAATCTTCCCTCCCAACTGCTCTGCGGGGCTGAAAGCTGCTCCAAGTCTCCCTGGTCCAGAACATGGGCTAGGTGAGGTCCTCCAGCTCTTTCCAAATTCTGACTTTCCCCAAACACTTTTGGCATATTTGAACAGCTTTCCCTGTTGCTCCCCACCCACCCACCACAGTGGGCCAAATGGGCAGCAACAGCCCTGGAAGGCAGGGATCATCAGAAATCGAGGGACCAGCCAGGTGCAGTGGTGCACACCTGTAATCAGCAGCTCAGGAGGCTGAGGCAGGAGGACTGGAAGTTCAAATCCAGCCTTAGCAACTTAGCGAGGCCCTAGGCAATTTAGTGAGACCCTATCTCAAAATAAAATATGTATTTAAAAAAATAGGGCTAGGGATGTGGCTCAAGCTCACCTGGGTTCCATCTCTAGGACCAAAATAAAAGGGAGGAGGAATCAGAATACAAGGACAAGGCATCACTGTCACCCCCAATATGAGTGGAATGTTGGTTCCACAGGAAGAAACTGGCATTTGTCTGGAGCAGAGCTTTTCAAATTAGATCCCAAGGAGAGCTAGTATATGAAATATTAATATATATTATGAAGAGAAAAACTCCGTGGTCAAAAGCTTTCAGAAAGAAAGCAAAAGGCTTATTTACGGAAATGCTTCTCAGCCTTCCATATGCTAAGGTGTGTTGGGAATCTTTAAGAGGGCTGATAAGAGTAACCAGGGGGGGCTGGAGCGGTGGCTCGGCGGTTACGGTGCTTGCCCAGCAAGCGCGAGTACACAGGTTCAAACCCCAGCACCACGTACACAACTAAGTGTCAGAGCAACGAAAGCCACGTGAAAAACTCAATAAAAATTGATTCTCTCTGTCTCTGTCCTCCTCTCTTTAAAAAAAAAAAAAAAAAAAAGAGTAACCAGGGGTTCCCAACACACATCTCTTTTTCTTTTCTTTCTCCTTCTCCTCCCTCACCACTTCCTGCCTCTCTTTCTCTAGTTCCCTCTCTCTCTTCCCCTATCTCTCCCTTTTTTTCTCTCTCTTGTTCATCTCAAACTACTGGTGTTTTAGAAAAGATTTCTCCCAAGGAAGACAAGTCTTATCCCAGGAATACTCTGTCTTCCTGGAAGCACCCACACATGTGGACCAGAACACACCCCAAAAGGCAGGTTTTCAGGCCTGGGTTTTCAGGCCCACCCTCAATGCCACCTTCCCATTGAAGGACTCCTGGCCTCAGGCCCTCCAGAGGAAAAGCCAAGCTCAGGTTAGTCCTGGGCTGGAAAGGGGCAGAGGACTCTGCTGGAGAGCAGGAGAAAAGGCCAGCTGTAAACCATTTTTCACCCATAAAGCCATCATGCTGGGAGGCTCTCAAAAGTGACGGTTAGCAGGGGACAGTGGCACACGCCTGTAATCACAGTGGCTCTGGAGGCTGAAGCAGGAGGATCATAAGCTCAAGGCCAGCCTCTGCAATTTAGTGAGATTCTGTCCCAAAATAAAAAAATAAAAAGGGCTGGGGGTGTGAGTCACCAGTAGGGTTCTCCTGGGTTAAATCCCCAGTACTGGGAGGGGGAAAAGGTGAATGGACACCAGAACCCCCAGGAAGGGTTCACACAGATTCCCGGGCCTCATCCCAGGTTCACAACATTAGAAATGACCTCTCCAACACACAGTGCCAACACGTGTCAAGCCCTGCCCTAGGTGCTGGGGACCCCAGCTCACCAGCCACTCTCTCTGCCATGTGTAAGCTTGCAGGACAGCCACAAGCCATCGGAGATCTCCAACACAGGGTGGTGACTGCCTCGCCCTCCTCCCCACACCCTCCCATCCCAAGCCAGCAAAGGGCAGCGTCCTTGATTCCGCTCCCGTCCTTCTTCCCCCTCTGAGAGATTTCCCAGCCTCTGTTTCTCTTCCCTCTCTGCTCTGCCCCAGACCCTGATTACTTCCTGCTTGATGAGCTGCACGCATTCTTCATCCCACCCCTCCAACCAGGAACAGCCTAAAAACGACAAACTGGATAGATCATGCTACCCCGCCAGGGGACCTCGCAGGTTTCCCACGCTCCCTTGGGTAGTTACTGTCGCCTGGCCTTCCTTCCCGCTTCCAGTGTCCCCAGAGCGGCTCGCCCTTGTCCCCCAGGTTTAAGTATAAACACCTCTTCCTCTGAAAGCCTTGAAGGCTTTATTCCCGCTCCCAGGAAGCTGAGCCAGAGCTAAAACCACACTGACCGATCAGATCCAGGGGGCCAGTTCCAGGCCCAGCGTTTATGAGCTCCATGGCTCCACCCTCCTCTCTCACTGACCTGAGCTGCTGTTGTCTGGAGTCTGACACCACACGGTGAAGGCGGCTTAGGCTTCTGTCTCCACCAAAGCACCAGACATATGAGAAAAGCCATCTTGGATCCTCCAGAACAGACAAGCCACCAGGTGAATCTCAAGGAGCAATCCCAGGCAAGGCCACATAAAACAGAAGAGTCACCCACAGAGCCCTGTCCACATCCCTGATTCATTAAATCAGGAAAGACATCAAATCTGGCCACGGTGCTACTGACACTTCACCTCACATTATGTTCACCACGACAGTCGTTTGATCAGAGTCGGTCTCCCTTTTATGTAGCTTTTTATCTTTTATCCTTCGACTCTCTCCTCCACTAGATGTAAATCCCATCATGGCAGGGACTAAGATTATCTTGTTCACTGCTGTAGATCTGGGACCTGGAGTGAGGTAGATGCTTAGTAAATGATGGGTAAAGGCACCAGCTCAGAAGTTTCCAGAGCAAGTTTCATCTAAAAGCTGAGGGCTGAGGGTTCAAAGGCACAGCCACTTGGGTACTTGCCCCAGTCATAAAGCACAGCACCCCTGAGCTGTGTTCCTGACTCAGCACCTGAGAGCGGGGACTGGGTCTTATTGATCTAATGTCCTCAGCCCTGGGCACAGTCCCAGGAAGCAGGAGGTCCTCAACACATGCATATGAAGTAAAGGAAGGACCGTGCCTCTTGGAGTGAGAAGCCAAGCCAGAGGTCAGGAAGCTGGATTCTCGAGCCCAGCAGCTTCCGTGTCCTTGGTCTCAGAGGGCACTCAGCTTCTCTGGCTCCCAGTTTGCTTGGGGTCGAAGCATGCGTTCCCTCACCACTTCCCTGGGTTGTTCCGGGTTGCGAGGGTGGGTATATGTGCTGTCAGAAAAAAAACGTGGCTGCCTTGCTCCAAATGCTCCCAGGGAGACCCAGAGTCACTGCTGGCGTCTTTCTTTGACTTGTGCACCACCTAGAACTCAGCCAGGTGTCTAACCTTGCACACAGCACCTCCTGGCAGCTGCAAATATTCCCACTGCCCAGGGGGAGGTCAGCTAAGAGATGGGGCCCACAGAGCAAAGAGAGGCACAAGGGACTTAACGGGACCCAGGTCTTGGCCAGTTTTCCCCCTAATTTGTTAATCTCAACAAATTGGTTCCCTCTCTGAACCCAATCGCTCGGTCAAAAGGGACTCCCTTCCTTCCTCCCTCCTTTCCGCCTTCTTCCTTTTCTTCTCTTCTCCCTCCTTTCCTGCCATTCACAAACACCCCATCTCTGCCCAGATCTGGGCCCACCACAGTGAGAATAAAGCAAGTCCTAAGCCCTGCCCCAGGCTTGAGAAACTACTCGGCGTGGAAGCTCTTAAATGAAGACTGAGCAGACAGCAGGCTTCTCAGGACGGCCAGAGTGAAGGGCCCAGATCACAGCACAGAAAGGCAGACGGGGTCAGTCAGTGCCCAGGGGTCAAAGGTGAGCCCACCATGCTGCTTCCAAAAGCCATTAGGGGCTGCCCCAGCTGCACCGGCCTGGGCGGCACCCTAATTAGACTCTCACAGTGTGACAAGCAGCCTGCCTGGCCCGACTGCCAGCTGGGGCTCCCGTTCCGTCTGGTGGCTCCATTAATGAACCCACGGGGGGCTGGTTGAGCTCATTACAGGCCCCATGTCTCAGTCCCACCTCTGCCCCTCTCCTCAGTGTTCACGCTTAGCATGCGGGGAGAGCCAATTCCAAATCTAGAGGGAGGAGCCGACAGGAGATGAGACCCCAGCCCTCCACACTGGTCCCTGCGGCCCAGGTGTGGATGGCTCCAGCGTCACCTCCGCTAGGAGGGTTCACAGCCCACCAAGTCCGATGGCGCCTCTGCACATGCAGAGCTTGGTGTGTTAGAAACCACCACAGGGGAGGGATGATGGGTCAGGAATTAGTGAATAGGGCTGGAAAAAAGTGTGGACCCTGGTTCCCAGAGGAGCAATGCTCTGAGGACCCATCCCATGGAGAGGAAATGTTAAGGTCACTGTGCTAGAGGGATTTGGAAGTGGGCTGCATGGTACCCAGCTAAATCACAGCTAGATAGGGGCAGGATGTCCTGAAAGGAGGTGGGGTCTCATTCGGTGGAAATGGAGGCTAGCTCTGTGCCTGGACTTGGTAAAGTAGTAATAATAAGAGCAAAATTGAGTGCTCACTGCTGGTTTTGTTGGTACCAGAGATTGAACCCAGGATCACTCAACACCTCAGCCACATCCTAGCCCTTTTTATTTTTTATTTTGAGACAGGGTCTTGCTAAATTGTGGAGGCTGGCCTTGAACTTGTGATCCTCCTGCCTCAGCCTCCCGAGTTGCTGGGATCACAGGCATGAGCCACTGTGCCTGCAAGCGCTTACTGTTTACGACAAGCACCTTTCTTGGGCATTCATTTATTCTCTACAGCAACCTGTAGAAGAACTGTTTGGTCTTTCACTTTATGCAAAAGGACGACTGAGGCCTGCAGGTCCTGGCAACCCTCAGATGCAGTGCCATAAAGGACGGCCTTTGCCTCCAACACGTCCCAGCCTCCTGCGTGCTTTGCCGCCAACTGCCCACCCAGCCCAGCACAGCCCTCATCGCCTGGGCCCCCATCAACTGCTCACTTGAACTGGTGCTCGCGGGAGCTGCGGATTTTGGAGGAGAACCGCTCGGCCAGCTTTTCCAGGCTGCGGGAGTACTCGAGCTCGATCTCAGCCTTCCTGCGGAAGAACTCCTGGAGGTCTTGAAGCAGCTGCAGCCGGGACTCTGATTGCTGCTCCAGGCATTTGAACTGCTCCACCAGCTGCGTGCGGATCTCTGCAGAGGAAGGAGCTGAGTGTCAGGCTCCCACCCAGCTGATCCAGCAATGCCGGCCCAGGCACTGCAGCAAAGCAGCCCCTCCCTGTGCCCCCCCACTCACCCGTGAGCCCTTGGACCCTGCTCAGAGCCCAGACCTTCTTGGCAGAGCATCAGCACAAAGATCTGACACAGGCTGTTCTGGCCACTTAGTCCAGCCCAACGTTCCCCAGACTTGTGTGTTGCTACCACAGTTTTTATCGTGTCACGCTGCCAGTTGAATTACTGTTTCTTCCATACGATCTAGTAGATTGAACTGGGTTAAAATGAAAAGTTGAGGGGCTGGAGCGGTGGCTCACCGGTTAGAGCGCTTGCCTGGCTTGAGCGAGGACACAAGTTCAAAACCCAGCACCACGTGCACAACAAAGTGTCGGAGCAACGACAGCCACATGGAAAACTGAATGAAACTGATTCCGTCTTTCTCTCTCTCTGTCCCTCTCTCTTTAAAAACAATGAAAAGTCGATTATGATTACAGTAAAGAACCAGGAGCAGCCTGGGTCGGAGGAAATGAGCGCGACCCTGTTCTAGTCACTGTGCTTATCTCCGCCTCAGCTGTGCCTCTGCCTCAGCTGCTTGCACCAAAAGGGAGATGCAGCGTGAGGCTCAAGACTGATCTTCAGGTGCAGCAGGGACCGAGGAAGGGCCCGCTCCTGGGGTTCAGTGTTTTTCAAGGCCACGTTGGAGCTCTGCTTTAAATGACCTTGAACTAACTGTGTATAAACATCTCAAGTTCCACTAGAAGACTGCAGCCCACTTCAGGAAATAAGGGTGGGGCAAACCAGGTCTGTACAGCCAGGACGTTCAAAATCACAGCCAATCTCATCTTGAAGCCTGTAGTGTTGTCACGGCCACTGTCCCCATGCAGTGACCCCGCAGACATTCCTCCAGCTCTTGGGCTGGAGCAGTGGCTCAGCATTATCACACTGGTCCAGCATCCATGAGGACCTGGGTTCGAACCCCAGCACCACTTACACAACTAAGTGTCGGAGCAACAAAACTCAGATGAAAAACCAAATAAAACAGATTCCCTCCGTCTCTTTCCCTCTCCCCGTCTCTTAAAAAACAAAACAAACAAACAAACAGAAAAACCAGAATAGATCCATTTCTCCAAAACACTCTGTTCATACCAGGGACCCCCTCAAAAATACCCCAGGGCAGGGCATGGGTGGCAAATGCCTATAATCCCAGCAAACTCCAGAGGCTGCGGAAGGAGGATCATACTTTCGAGGTCAGCCTCAGCAACTTAGTAAAACCCTAAGCAACTTAGGAAGGTCCTAAAAAAAAAAAAAAAATACAAAGGTCTGGGGATGTGGCTCAGTGGTTAAGTGCCCCTGGGTCCAATTCCTGGTACCAAAAACAAAAAAGCAACCCAGGGTTCCCCTCTGACTCAGGAGCGAGTCCAACTCCTTAGGCCAGAATTCAGAACCATCCAGCACCCAGCCCCAAACTTCACTGGCTCAGGACTTTTCTCTCAATGGATCCTCTGAATTGTTCAATTAAGTTCTTGCAATGTCTAATCTCACTTGTACAAATGTGCATCCTGTCTGAAATACGGGCCAAAATCATTTTAGCACCCTTCAGAGATTCAGTCTGCAAACTGAGGCAGACCCTCTCTGCAGCATTCGAAAGAGTGTCCACTCCCACTCTCCTAAAACCGCCCTGCCTGGGAAAGAGCCCCAGTCTGCCTGGTGTGACCACTCTCCCTTCCCACCTCCCTGTTCGCAAAGGTCTGTTTCCTATTTACGGGAGGAAGAAGACCAACGTTTCACCCAGGCCGAATCTGACTACAGTGTGTTATTCCAAAGTGTCAAAATATTTGAGTACTGGGGCTGGAGCGCGGCTTAGCGGTTGCACCGCTTGCCCAGCATGCACAAGTACACGAGTTCAAACCCCAGCACCCACGTACACAACCAAGTGTCAGAGCAACGAAGGCCACGTGAAAAACTCAATAGAAATAGGTTCTTTCTGTCTCTCTCTGTTCTTCTCTCTTTTTTAAAAAAAGTTTTGAGTATCTAAAAGGGAAGTGACAGGGGTTGGAACAGTGGCTCAGCAGCTCCGCTCCCTGCCTGGCATGCACAAGGACACCAGTTCCAACCCCAGCACCATTTACACAATGAAGCCTTGGAGCAATGAAAGCCACATGAAAAACTCAATGAAACTGATTCTCTCGCGCGCTCTCTCTCACTGTCCCTCTCTCTCTTTAAAAACAAGCGGGGTGGAGGAGTGACGAATCTAAATGTTGGTGCTGGTGAATCTTCTTTAATCAAGGACAATAAGTCCTTGCTACTCAAAGTGTGGTCCGGGGACCAGGGCCATGATCAGCACCAGGGGCTTAAGAACATCTAATGCCCAAACTCATCAAGAAACAGACGGCAAATGCGTGCAGCTTCCTCCATATCTATTCTCCTTCAGTGAAGCTGGAGGAAAAACAATCTCAAGCCCCGGTCCCAAGCTTCTGGATCAGACCTGCATTTTAATAAGGTCCCTGGGTCAGCCATGTACCTTGAAGTCTGAGAAGCACAGTCACCTCCCACCCCATCCACTTCATTATGAGACACATTTCCTACAAAACGTCATTTTGCATGTTGAATGGTTTAGCAAATGTGCAAACTATTACTGTTATGTTGACAGATTCCATACTAATGATCTATATACTGATAAATCAATCCAAAGGAAAGATCATCACAATTCTATGGTCAAAGGACAGATGTAAAATGTCCATTTCAATTTATACATACATTTGGTTAAAAAGAAGTATGATAATCAACAAAAAATTAAAGCTTAGGGCTGGAGTGGTTGCTCAGAGGTTGGAGCGCTTGCCTGGCATGGGCGAGGACCAGGTTCAAACCCTAGCACCACACACGCAACTAAGTGTAGGAGAGACAAAGTCCAGATGAAAAAATAAATAAATAAAATCAATTCTTTCTCTCTCTTAAAAAAATTAAAGCATAATACATCAAGATAAAATTCTGTGAAGGAAGTAGAGGGAATTATGAATTTAAAAAGACAGAGGAACAATGTGAAATTTTTTACTTGTTAGGTATTTTCTTCTTTTTATTTTTCTCTTTTTTTTTACTACTGGGGACAGGGTACCAGGGCCTAAACACTGAGCTACATTCCACCCTTTTAAATTTGTTTCTATTTTGAGTCAGGGTCTCCACTAAGTTGCCCAGGCTGGCCTCAAATTTTCAGTCCCCCTGCCTCCACCTCCTGAATAGCTGGGTTTATGAGTGTGCACCACCACAGCTGGCTTGTTATTTTTGCTGGATAATGGAGGATACCTGGCAATTCTGCTCATGAATATATAGCCAAAAGAAATCAGTGCTTATTTCCATCCAAAAATAGATACAATAAAAGTAGTTTAATAGTCAAATTAGAAACCACCCTAGATATCCAATCAGAGAAGGGATTTTTAAAACGTGAGATAACGATCAAGTGGAATACTATACAGCAACGAAAAGAATCAGCGGCTGCTAACTTGCAGAGCATGCTTGAAACTCACGGACCGTATGTGTATTGAAAGCAGCCAGAACAAACGCAATTATGAAAAGATAGTTTATCACGATAGAGAAGGGAGAAGTGGTTACCTTTAAGATGAGACACATCCAGAGTCCTGGTGATGTCCCTCACCTTGATTTAGGGGGTAGGGACACTGGTTAAAATTAATTGTGTTGCACAATTAAGATCTGTGCATTCTGCTATTTATACATGATACTTCATTAAAAGACAAAACAATTGCAATACCCAGAATATTTACACATTTTATACACATTTTATATTATTTTGTTAAAATCGTGTAAGGTTGTTCAAAAAAAAAAAAAGACAAAACAAAAAAATGCTGTGTTATTTAATTTCTATTTAATGGTGCTTGTTTGTGGTAGTGGGGACTGAGCCTGTGACACTTTCCACTGAGTTTCATCTCTAGCCACCACCCCACTTCTAATTTTATTTTGAGACAGGATCTTGCTAAGTTGCTCAGTCTGGTCTCAAACTTGCCATCCTCCAGCCTCAGCCTCCCAAGTCACTGGGATTACAGGTATGTGCCACTGCACCCAGCAGCATTTGATGTATTTTTTTGGGGGGGAGAACCGTATACTGTTATTCTAAGATATCAATATTTAAAACACAGCAGAAATATATCCTTTGTAGCTACTTCAAATGAAACATTTTAGGTGTCAAGTTAAAATGTGTGAAGAGAAAGATTGTTTTTCCCAAAAAAAAGTTCATTCAGAGGGTAGACAGAAAAAAAAAGAAGCAGCAGCAGAAAACCACAGCTTTGGAGCCGGGTGTCAAGCACTGCTCCTCCCAGGAGGCCCCCACTGCTGCCCTGGGGCCTCCTGGGAGGTCTGTGCCCCCTCCATCCTCTGACACCCCCGTGCTCACACTCACTCTCTGACTGCCTGGTAGTGTTTGGTTATGGTGTAGGTGTCATTCTTTCCTATATGCATGTCACATCTGCCCATCTCCTCAAAAGAAAAAAATTTAATGAGAGAATCAATTTTACTTATTTTTCCATCTGGCCTTTGTTTTTCCAACACTTTGTTGTGTATGTGGTGCTGGGGTTTGAACCCGGGTCCTTGTGCATGCCAGGCAAGCACTGTAACCACTGAGCCACTGCTCTAGCTCCCTCCTCAAAAGAAATTTAAGCCCTGAGGGTTTTCCCCAGCACAGGAGGAGCCACCAGGGTATCAGTATCTGTACAGCAAACTACTGTGCACCTTTTTTTTTTTTAAGAGAGAGGGAGAAAGAGAGAATCAACCTTTTTTAGAGAGAGAGAGACAGAGGGGGAGAGAGAATCAATTTTATTCAGTTTTTCATGTGGCTTTCGTTGCTCCTAAACTTCGTTGTGAACATGGTGCTAGGGTTCGAACCTGGGTCTTCATGCATGCCAGGCAAGTGCCATAACTCCGAGCCACTGCTCCAGCCCCACCATTCACCTTTATTCAGTGCCTTTCTGTGATTCAGGTGACACGAATGCACACCCACACACACGCACACAGGGCACCTGCTACATACCTGACTGCAGACGTTTTCCACGCCTTCCACACCTGTCTGCTGTCGTGATGATCCTAACAATAAGTGCTGGCACCCGGAAAGTTCCAGGCTGAGTTCTGCAGACACTGCTCTCACATGGTCTGAGCCATGGGGTCCCCACCTTCCCGCAGGCGAGGGAATGGAGGCTTGGGGCTGTGACATCTGCAGCAGAACTGGGGATCAACCCCATCTCCCTCAGAAAGTGACAGACTGACGTCGATGCCAA
>PVKS010011281.1:0-57199 GCA_004027875.1 Aplodontia rufa
GTAATGAACTGTCTTTCCATTGACAATTCTGACTTCTGTGAACCAAAATGTATCAACTTTTTAAGAATGACAGTACACTTTACCTTGAAATATGTGAAAGAACCCGGCATGCCATGTCATCGTTTGCATCTTTGACTCATTTTCTGAGGATTTAAGAAGAATAAAGTCGAAGCCCTTTCTGAACCCTGAATAGCAGGTTTTATTATGTCAGGGTCTACATTTCTTCTACACTACATCAAGTGAAAGGGAGAATCAATAAGTCATGGTCTTGCCCTGGGCTCTAGCAGCTCGCCATGCCTCATTTGTGCCAATTAGTGAAAAGTGAACCTTCTAAGCAGTCAGAGATGCTACACCAGAGTTCAGGATTTATTGGGCAAAAAACATGCTAGACTTGCACACTTTTCCACTTCTGAGCCAAGCATCCTTCTGCAAGCTACAGCATGGCCAATCTTGATCTACACGGAATGGGGCATTATAGGTTGGCAAGTAACATCCAGTTCAAAAGATTTGATTTGTTTATTAGGTTAACAATATCATGCATCTCTATAATACTTCAAAGTTTGCAATGGAAGTTACATATATTATATCAACTGATGTTCTTGTGAAAGACTGAAAGCTAACCTCCTCACTTTAGAGAGATGTTGTAGCAAGTACTGAGAAGTGATGGTACCAAGACTTGCACCCAAATAAATAAACTAAGTCAATTCTATCTCTTGAAACTAGAGCATGAAGAATAATCACAAATGCTTAGTGAGTGCTAACTATGTGCCAGGCATTACTCTAAAGGCTGGGAATTTAGAACCTGCTCTTATGATGTTTACATTCCAGGGAGGAGGAATTATATTCCAACTTCCTTTTAAGAGCTCAAATAATAAGATTCAACTTTTGCTTTGCTTTTATCTGTCCCCAATTCAGCTGATGCCATGAGTTACCCTATCTGTATTGCTGAAGGAATGAAAGGGAATGGGACACTGCTAAAAACAGAGAAACTGAACTCCCTGAAAGTCATAGTAGTTGATAACTTTCCTCTCCCTGCACTTAATCGGTGAAAGACCTTGCAATGAAATTCTCATTATTTCCATATGCCTATGGACTTGCAACCCTACCACACAATCTCAAAACAGCAACAAAGGCAAAACAACTTAATCTTGTTATTTGCCACTAGCAATGGCTTCATGCTATTGCTTTGGCCAAAAGACAGTGGTTCTATTTAAAATAAGTATGTAATTTAGATTTATAAAGTTATGCAGAAATACTAAATTAAATTTTGGCTTTGGATGCATTATTTAACCTAGAATCAGTTCTTATTTAAATTTCAGATATTTGAAACTCAGATATTTGATATTCAAAGGCTAATGTATAAAAATGGTTGATCAGGGGGCTATTGAAATCCAATCACAGCCATAACACTGTGCATTTGGACTTATTTTCTATAAGGTAGTTTTCTAATGTACTGACAACAAAAGAAATTAAGAAAGCATTATAGAAAAGAAGCATGCTATTTCTGTCCAAGTTTGGTTTTTCATGAATTGTAAATATAATCAAAATTAAGATCTGGGACTCACATTTGGAACTAGAAATGAGCAGCCTGATTTAGTCGTATCTAAGAGGCCACTAGAGAAATGTAAACACTTGAATTTGCCTTCTAACCATACTTAGTGGCATCTTATCTTTTACTGAAACTTTAGTACCATAACTTATGCCAAATATTATTTCCCTTCCATCCAAAGTTCCTTCCTGTATACTATTTTTTATAAAGAGAGAAGGACAGTGAGAAAGAGAGAGAGAAAGAGAGAAACAATTTTTTATTTAGGTTTTCATGCAGCTTTCATTGCTCCAAGACTTCTATGTGTACATGGTGCTGGGGTTTAAACTCGCATGCTCACACATGCCAGGCAAGTGCCATAACGGCCGAGCAATCACTCCAGACCCTTTTCAAACTATCTGAATACAAAACTTGGTTATTGTATTTGCTTTCTACCTGTACCTGAAAAAATCTATTGACAAGGAAGGAAGATTTTTTTGGCTCATATTTTCAGAGGTTTAAGACCATGGTTGCTTGACCTCATTGCGTTTGGGACAGTGGTGAAGCAGTATGTCAAGGTGGAAACTGCGTGTTGGAGGAGGTCTGTTTATCTCATGGCAATCAAAAGCAGAGAGAGAAAAATTGCAGAGGGCTGGGGTTCAGTAACCCCGTCAAAGACACATCCCCAAAGACCTAACTTCCTCCAAGAAGGCCCGGTCTCCTAAAGCCTCCACCACCTCCCAATAGCACCACAGGCTCCCAACCAAACCATCAACACATGGGCCCTTGGGGGTCATTCAAGATCCAAGCCATAACAGTTTTATTACCCCATAGCTTAATATTAATATTTGTAATATTTTTTCGTTTCTTTATGCAGTTCTCCCTCCTACAGTCATGTATATTCTCATTCATTCCTTCATTTATCTAATGTTTGCTGATGACTTACAGTCTTCCAAGCACTGTTTGTTATGAAAATGGAAAGGATGGACTGAAGACTCTGCACTCCCTAATTTTTAAACATCCAAGATCGTTTTTGTACATTTCTTACTGCCATTGTCCATCTTCCAAAGATTTTGAACCCTTTGCTGAGATCATAATTAGAAACAACTTTGGATATCTGCTTTGCAAAATTTTCTGACCCATTTTTAAATTTTTATTAGTGCATTATACTTTTACATAATGTTGGGATTACTTGTCACGTATTCCTAGATGCACGCAATTCATGAATGCAATTTGTTCATTATCCCTTCCACCTCCCTTTTCCTTCCTCCTCCTGTCCCCTGATCCCTTGCCTTTCTTCTGGGTCCTATATTGTTCCTAAAAAACCCAAATACATTGATATAATTCTTATACCTATGAAGAACATTTCTTATATATATGGCTATAGTATATACTGTGACACTTATAACTGCTTGGAATGTCCCTTGCTTTATCTCAGGTCCAACCTTTCCCCATATGCTTTCTCCTTCCTATCACCCCTTGTTATTCTTCAAAATATCTGACAATAGGATTAAACAATTACATTTTTATACAGATATTGCTTTGCAACATTTTTAAAAAGTCAAATCTTCCCAGAAATCTTTACATTTGAATACTGAAATTATCAATTCAGATGCACCTAGTATTTACCTTTTCTCAAATGCATCAGTAGCTATAATGGGTACATTATTCTCTAATATTTTGTTTAATAAATGGGACTAGAATTAATATTGTTATCAAAATGAGTAAGACTGCATCTATCTGAAATGAATTGATCGGTTATCAAAAGATTGATAAAACAAAGTTAATCACTGATGTATTATCATATGTAGGACCTTACAATTATTTGATAATGTGTATTGAGAGTTTATATTGGAGATAAAAGTAAGCCAAGACCTGATCCTGCCCTTGAGTATCCTAGAGACTGTTAGGGAGGACAGGTGATTCATAATCACAGCATCATGAATTCTGTGAAAGTCTCATGCACCTGTCGTTGTGGGAATAAACTAGATTGAGGGGTGGCCTGTGTAAAAGCTCAGAGCATGAGAGGCTACACCTAAGACCCAGTAGTTCTGCTCATGTTACTGGAGGCAAAGTTACTTGTAAAAAAACCTGGAGAGTGGAGAGTTTAAAGGGATGTAGGCAGAGATTCCATCTGCAATATCCATGACAGCAGAAATAATGAGGCTGGATTTTTAACAGGGAAGATGGCAGGTTAGAGCTGAATTGTACATGGAAGTATCTTGATCTTGTTTGATTTTTGGAAAGTTTATGTAAACAGCAAGCACAAAGTTGGGGCAAGACTCATAAACTAATTTTGAAAATTTTGCAGAAATCCAGGCATCTGTGGTAAGAAACTGAGCTCTGGGATAGAATGAGGAAAGGAAAGAGGTAGAAATTAAAAATATTCAGAAAATGGCATCTGCAGGACTTGGCTGACTTGGCTGACTTGATGATGATGATGATGATGATGATGACGACATGACTGAGAAAATTAGTTGGTTGATGACATAATAATTAGAAAGTGCGAAGGCCAATGGTTTACTTTCAAGGTCTAGTTCTAGAAAGTAAGTAGAGTGGCATGTTTCACCAAGACATAAAATTGAGGTGAAGAAGAAGGTTTTCTAAGGACAATGATGAATTTATAGTGACTATGACTCTGTACCTATTTGGGTGAAGTAATTGTGACATCTTAATTCTTGACATGCTATAATTATTGATAAATACAACAAACATTTACAGACACACACATGTATTTCAAGGTGTGCCCAAGAATGATTTAGCTATTCTTGCTGAGTATTCATAAAGAAATACATGTTTACAAAGCAAGTTTTAAATTCAAGAATCAGGCTGTTATTTGGACTAATGCAAAAAAATAGCTAGACAGTATGCTATTTTCTACTCCTGTTTCATTCTAAATGATCCTCTGTCAAATTAAGATTTTAAAAATTATTTCCATAAAAGCCACTCAAATAAATATTTTAAAATCGTCCAGACTAGATGAAACTTCTCAGAACATAATGGAGAGAAATAAGCTGACTTTCGGAAAAAAGCATGAAATGGTTGACAGCTCATGAGATATATAAAACTATCAATATGATTCGAGACCCTTCAATGATAGCCAATCCCCAAAGAAACCTGTTTAATAAATAAAAACTAAAATTACATTTCTAGGTTAACATTTATACATTTTAACCATAACCTAATCAAAGTTCATGTCATAAGATATTTTAAACCTCCTATTTTATTTTTCATGGTGAATGTCAATGAGTAAGACCTTCAATTTTAGTTTCAGTGTTTGTGGCAGAAGAATGGTCTCTTTTATCACCTTGAAAAGGAAGAGCTAGCTGAAGCTCATTATTGAGAAGTAGATGCTTCAAGGGCTGCCGTCATTCAGTGTGACTTAACTGAAGTTTTCTCCTAGTATTCTATGAATAAACAATTCCCTAAATATATTTGTAATGCAAGCAAGATGAAAAGGAGGACATTTAATGAAATTACAAAGAACAAAATGAAATAATTTAGTAGAGTGAGTAGGAATCTAAAGAGACTTTTCAGTAATTTAAATACAATTTTTTGTTCCCCAAATAATATCACAAATTATTTCATTATAGTCTGAATTTTTTAAATTTAATCTTATCTGTCATTCACATATTTCAGGAGTTTTTCCCAGGTAATACAATTAACCAAATATAGACTTTCATTGAATGCACATGGGATTTTTTTTTTGTTTTCATAATCTGTTTATAGCATAATTTGTTGTATCATAGATCTGTGTGTGTGCATACATGCATATAAATATATCCATCTGGGGCTGGAGCGGTGGCTCAGAGGTTTCAGCGCTTGCCCGGCAAGCACAAGGACCCGGGTTCAAACCCCAGCACCACATACACAACTGAGTGTTGGAGCAACTAAGGCCATGTGAAAAACTAAATAAAGTTGTTTCTATCTTTCTCTGTCTCTCTCACTGTCCCTCTCTCTTTAAAAAAAATAAAAATAAAAAATAAATATATCCATCTTTTAAAAACAGATTCGGGGGGCTTTAGCAGTGGCTCTGCGGTTACGGCGCTTGCCTAGCATGTGTGAGTACACGGGTTCAAACCCCAGCACCCATATACACAACTAAGTGCCAGAGCAATGAAGGCCATGTGAAAAACTAAAAATATAAAAAAATAAAAATAAAAATGCAGATTCAGGAATGTCAGACTAAGGAAGTTCTTTATTAATAGGAATTACATATAATTTTTTCCTTTTTCAGTAAGACATTTACTGCTTTGTTGTATTCATCTGGAATTTACTTTTGTATATGGTAGAAACAGACTACCCATTGATTTTTCTCCTGGAAGCATAACTGCACTATTTATTAAGTAACCCATTTTAATCATAATTGAATTATTCTCTCGTGATATATGTTATAATATTTAAATATTATTACTCATAAGTTATTGTTGATATAGTATTATTTATAATATTGTTATCCAAATATAGCTTTGTGTACCCAATAAGTTTATATTTTTTATCTTTTGGTGCTGCATTTTGAATCCAGAGCCTCATGCCTGCTAGGCAAGTGCTCTACCACTGAGATACTTCCCCCAACCCTAAGATTTGGAAATTATTTTTAACCAATAAAGTTTATAATTGTCTATAAATTGCATGTTCAATGTGCTAATTATGTTGCTTCTACTAAATATTCAACCAAATGCATGACATCATTATATCATGTTCCATCATCTTTATCATTAATGGTATAAGTACCCCACACATTGGGGAATGCTGGTATGATACTAAGATCCCTGGGAACCTGGTACCTCTGGGAATGCTCCACGCAGCAACCCACAAGCCTGAACTACTGCCTCTTTCCACATGGAAGGGTATTCAAAGGTCTCTTACAATTATTTGAAAACATTGCAAAGCTTTTCAGAAGAACTCCTAAGTGGTTCTTTAAAACTAACTAAATTCAATTACACTATTATTAAAGTATTAATAAGGGATTACTTTATTGTTTCATTTTCATGAATTATTTCTTAATGAATTTCTACATCTATCGTGAGGTACACAGTCTCTAACATTTTAATTCTGCTAATTTGGAAATTTGAAAGTAAATATGGTTCATAGATTAAACTAGAATTATAAAAAGGCATCTATGCTAGATGAATATAAACTCAGTATTGTTGGTAAAAGTCAAAATAGGTTCTAAATATTGAAATATGCCAATGAAGAAACTCAGAAAGAACCTTGAGAAGGATTTAGAAACTAAACATATAATTTCTCTTTAGAGTTTATAAGATTCCTGTGCCTTAACATGTATATTTTATATTTTCAGGACACGGCTTTCTGATAGGCTAAATAAGTGTTCAGGTAGCTTGCAATCACTCCACCCATAGTTTGTGTTTGAATTCTCAACACAGATATCTTGTTTCAATGAGATTTTAAAAAATAAATGCTTCCCAAATATAAAAAGACAACATGTGCTGACATTTATTTCGTAAATTTCTAATATCATAAATTCTGATTTACAACCTAGAGATAGCATCAATTTTTTTTAAAGAGAAAGGAACAATGAGAGAGTGAGAAAAAGAATCAATTTTATTTAGTTTTTCATGTCACTTTCGTTGCTCCAAGACTTCGTTGTGTACGTGGTGCTGGGGTTTGAACTCTCGTATCGCGTGTGCCAGGCAAGCACCATAACCACTGAAGAACCACTGCTCCAGTCCCTGATATCTTAATTTCTAAAGAAAATGCCAAATCCTTTTTCCTGTTTAATGCTAAATTGCTCCATGTATCAGAGCCTACTATAATCTAAGCATGTAGCTTCATTAGTGACACATCCAGGTCTGTTTTCAAAATAACTTTCTGTTTAAAGAGATAAGATCCAACAAGGTCCCAAAAGTTATTTTGCTAAGCAGAAGTAAAAATAATGTTAAACTCAAAAGAATGTAGAAGCCTGAGTTGGATGTGACACCAAGGAGTGTAAACGTTCATTTATCAGCCAAGTCATTTCACATCTCCAGCACTCGTGTTTTGTTAGTATAGTAGCTACCCTTTGAGACTTGTTACAAAGATTAAATGAGATAATAGCTGGCAAGTTATTCATCTCATTACATATGCTCAAATTATTATTATCATCATTTGTTTTCAGACTTTCACCTAATATGAGCCTCAGTTTTCTGGTCTGTAAAAAATAATCAAGGTTAAAAATATCTATTATATCTGATTAGTTTGCTGTGAGTATCAAAATTAGCCTTATTTGAAAACACATAAGAAAGTACAGACATGTCATTAAAATGCATCACTGTGAGGTTAACATCAGTGCATATCAGAGTGTCACCCCACTGGGAGAGCACTGCCTTGGGTCGTCCATCAGATCACAAGGAGCCATGCCCATGTGTGGTTCAAGTGTTCAGGGGATAGCAAACTCACTACGCTTCTTTTTCTCCAATGCTAAATATTATAAATGGAGAACAATTATTCCGGGATATATAAACAGTTATTTCCACCACTCCATCTTCTTTCACACAGTTTATATTTATGTTTGTTAGATTATCAAGTGTTAAAATCTGGTTCCTAAAACACAGATTTGAATAGATTTGCAGAATCTCAGAAATACCTTCAGCTTGCAAACTTAGGAGAAAACGTGAAAAAGAAATTATTTCTTTTATAGAAGACATGGAAAGATTTTCCATGATTCTATGCACATCAGAGACAAAGGTGTGTGCTCAGTTGTGCAGAGTCTTACTTTGCACGTTAGGATTATGTATACATAAGTCCTGTGTGTATGCATGTAATTGCATAGGTAACCAATTTTTACGTTACATGTGATACATCTGTGTGTATTTTTTTTTTTTTTAAAGAAAGAGGGGACAGAAGGAGAAAGAGAAAGAGAGAAGCAATTTTTACTTATTTTTTCACGTGACTTCCGTTCCTCTGAGACTTCATTGTATACGTGGTGCTGGGGTTTGAACTCACGTACTCACGCAAGCACCGTAACCACCGAGCCACCACTCCAGCCCCTATGTGTATTTTTTATTATGAGTTTCTGATGTGCCAAGCTCTGTGTCAAGTACTTTCCATCTAGTCTTCTGCTCAATCCTCAGTACAGCCTACAGGGTAGTTACAATGATTAACTTCTTCCATACACGAGGAAACTGAGGAACAAAGATGTTAAGTGAATTGTTCAAGATTATGCAGCCTGTGAAACAGTCAATATGGAAAAATAAATGTGGTTGTTTATTAGCAGAAAGGAAAGCGCTGAACAAAAAGAATTCTATAATACAGACTCAACATATAATATATATGAATTCAGACAACATGGTTGGAATTCTTATCTCTGCGTCTTACTAGCTAGTTGACTCAGTATTGTTTAATCTCTCTGTAATTCAGGGTCCTTATCATTAAATGTCATAATTAATATGATCTATCTTCTAGGGCAGTTAAAATAGTTTAATAAAAGAATGCTATCAAGCACTTGGACTCCAATCTAGTTCCCAGTATGTGATTTCCAAGTGTTAATTATCTCATAGTCAAGTTTACTTTAGCCTTCTTAAAACACTTTCACAAAAGTTGTGTTTATCATAAATATATTTAATTAAACAATGACTAAGTGAGTAAAAACTAAGAGAGGGCTTATATATTTCAAATAGTTGTAAATGCATTGCATTTGACAAAATTTATCTTGGAATGTGTAGGCAATTCATGAAAGAAATTGATCAATAAGTAAGAAACTTCATTCTTACACAATATGTGAAACTTGGAAATAAATTATATTCATTTTTATCATATCAAATCAGAAAACATTAAGAACCATATTACAGGGCATTGGAAAAATGAATGAAAAAATAAACATTAACATGTATCAAAGTGGTTATTAAAATTTGGATAATTTTTCTGAAGAAAATTTGTCAATATGTATTTCAAATTCTTAAAATCATGTATCTTTGTAGAATCAGCAATTTAAATTTTTTTGAAGGAATTAATCACATTGAGTAAAGACATAATCATTCAAGTAATTTATGGTAAGAAAAAATAAAAGTTATATAAACACTCAATATCAAGATTGGCAAAATATAATGAAATACAATAGATACATGCATGAGACACTATGGAAATTCATATTTACTGACAAAAAGGATAATGAAGATATTTTATCATAAAAATCTAATCAGAGAATATTCAAGCAAACCCTCTTTCTTGTAAAAAAATACATAATTTTCATATATATGAAACAAAATTAAAAGAATATAATATTCTTATAAAAGGTGATGAGATTTTGGATTTCTATTTTGTTTCCATCTGTACTTTCTTACTTTTACACCTCAAAGATAAATTACTGGTATATTTATTTATTTATTGATACTGAGGATCAAATCACTGTGCCTGACTGATTTACATATTTAAAAGAAAGAAATCCAGTTAAGTTGAAACTGGAAAATAATAATCCCAGAGAAACTGGTTGATGAGCAGTTGGATCATTAATTATATTAGAGACTTAAATAAAAGTTGGTAAAACACAGATGAAGCAAAATTAGAAAATTAATCCCTTCTCTTTTTGTTCTCCCAGTTGACTTGCATTGGTTAAGATATAAATTATCTGTCTCCTCTAAGTGGAACACTTTTATTTCCTCTTTATTTTGCATAGGGTCTCACTAAATTACTGAGGCTGGTCTTGAACTTGTGATTACCCTGCCTAAGCTACCCAAGTCACTGGTACTGTCCAGCTAAATGGAATCCTTTCTTAAAAATGCTTTCATTTGGTTTCCATACTATACTATTGATAGATATCCTTCTTATGTGCTACCATGATATTATATGCTTAAGTCATAATTATTCTTATATAAAGTTCATAGATTTTACATTGCATTAAATTCCCATGCTCCCTTATTCTCTTTCACTATTGTCTATTATATCTAGTGAAAAAAGAATGACAGTGATTGTTCACTGTATGGATGAAATATAAGAAACTTGCCAATTAATTAGAACTAAATCCTTATTTTTTAATTACATAATAAATTCTCTCAATATATTAACCTTGCAAACTGGAGAATAAAGCACTAAGTGCTAACTCTGATTCCAAGCAGCTTTCAGTTTTCACTTGTCCAGTTGACTTTATCAATGAAATGATTATCAATGAAATGATTCTTTATATGTAATGGTAATTAAAGGTGCCAAAAATATAGTAAACTTTAACAAGTGCCATTTCAAATAACCCCTTAATAAATGCGAGGGTCTTAAAAATTTTAGAGATAAAAGAATTGGAAATGAATACATGAGCCAAGAGCAAGATGACTAAGTCATAGTTGATGTGCCATTGTTATGAATTTTTCCCCTAGCAAAAGTCACAGTTTCGAATTAATGCACTTTCTATTTCTTCCATCCACTTGGTAGTATCACGTATGTGGCTAGGAAATGCTTTGATATCCTGCTAACTCATTCCAAATTCCCACGTTTTCACTCAGTGTGATGATTTGCTGAGTGCCTACCATGTGCTAAGCATTCTGCTAGGTACCTGAGTTTAAAAGACAAGCAAATTTCTTTGATCTTCATGGGACCAAAGCTAGTAAATGACAGATATTTATTCAATAATGATAAAAATGAACAGTGTTAACTGTGATAAATGATACAAAGGAGACATACACATGCTAAGAATGTTGACAATGGACCTTAATCACAGTGACATATTTCAGCTGGGCTGAAATATGAGGGATGGGTAGGATTTAGGACCAGGACCCCAAGTGGCTTCTCTTTTCTTTTTTGAAACAAGTATTGGGACTCTCTGGCAAGAAGGTTAAATGAGTCTGGTCCCCAATGTTTTTACTAGAATTTTAAAAGAGGAAAAAAAAGTATTAAATTTACTTGAGCACCAACATGGGACTCCTATAATATAAATATATTCAGGAAAGCAGATCAGACCTTAAAAATGTATTGGAGAGTTGAGAGATTCTGAAGTACAAGACCATGTACATCACACCCAGACTCCTGACACATGGAAACTGAGAGAATAAACTGTGCTTCTGTAAGACAATGAATTGGTGGTAATAATGCTATGTAGCAGTAGAGAAGTAATAAAGGGTCTACTAAGCTTAAATAACTTTGGGAAGACTATTTAGCTGATCCTGAATCATTTGTGCAAACTTGAAGAGATGGAACAATTAATTTACCTAGGAATTTCAAAATTCCTACAAAGTCGTAAAAAGAGCACATGAAAAAGAATTGAAAATGATATTTAAATGTATAAAAATGAAATTTTACCATAAATTCTAAATCTGACAAATGCAAGTGCTAATAATTTTGGGATAACCAAAAGAACAAGGTAGAATAAAAGTTATACGAGAGAAGTTAAAAAAGAATGGAGCATCTTCCCCACTCTACTCTGTTTAAGTTAGAGGAATATTATAGTCTTTACTATATGAGTAAATAAAAATAAGATAATTTGTGTATGATTGATCATGTGTACTGTGATTCATACATACCTGGCACAAATGTGTATTTCTTACAACCCTTTGAATGTTGTTCAATCAAAGTAACAGAAAAGAAATAGATTGATTATTTATGTTGCCCTGACTTGTGCTATATCGACCTGGGAATTTTCATGTACATACTGTGTGAATTGCCAATGTAACTGTCTACTGTACATAAAGTAACTTCTTTTCAGAAAGATAATGTGGATAGGTCACATTGCCAATCTAGGGGAGGGTGGTTTTAAACCTACGATTGTCTGACTTTATATATTTTTATTTGCCAAACCTTCTTTACACACAGAACCAATATTTAGTAAGCAGAAGCCCTGAATCAAGTGTGGCACGCCTTCCAATTGGTTTTCTGGGTTTTTTTTGATCAGTCAGTCCTTTGCCTTACCTGTTAATAACACTTGAAATATCACATCTACACATTTTCAAAACAAACCATTATTTGAATTGTGCAGGTAAGAAGTTAATATGACTAAAAGACTAAATGTAATGGACAGCACAAAGAGAATCATGTTTTTGTCTTGGCTCTTCCAAGTAAAATAAAAAGCCAAGAGTGATGTTAGATTAGTGTTCTAG
The DNA here is from genome assembly GCA_004027875.1 of Aplodontia rufa. NCBI lineage: Eukaryota > Metazoa > Chordata > Mammalia > Rodentia > Aplodontiidae > Aplodontia > Aplodontia rufa. The sequence continues at coordinate 12,544 of PVKS010011281.1, forward strand.
AAGACAAAAGGTCACATAAAGAGAATGGTGGCCTGCTATTTCCAAGTTCAAAATTAAAAGAAGAAATTGCATGGAATGTTAACAGGAGAGATTTAAGGTAAGGTGTCTTGACAGAAGTATTGTTACACCCCAATAGTGTTCTAAAGAAAGTGTTGAAGTACCCTTACATGGAAACATTTCACCACACCACAGATACTTATTTTCTTTGACATTTTTTACAGCATAAGTATATTCCTGTTTAGGGACAGGAAGAATAGAAGTAGTTTCAAGGCACATAATTTTATAATATTGAATAACTTGTATTTTAACGTGACATTGCTTTAAAGGACCTTGAACCTATTCTAATTCTATTTTCCTATAATTTCACCTGTTTTATTATGCTATCTTTTTCACCAAAGGACTAAATTAATAACTGAATATTTAGTCAAAATGAAATTGATGCATTGAAAAACAAGGGAAAGAGGAATATTTGGTGAATAGTTACCTAAAATAAATGTGGAAAGCAATCGCATCATCTTTCACTTAAAAAGGTATTGGAAATTTTCATATTCCGAATAAGTCTAAGACTCATGGTGAACCAATGTGTATATGACATGCATACTAAAAACAGACTCCTAATTTAGGAATGATGGCAGAGTGTCTGTGACCAAAATTCCAATCTATGTTTATGCCATTAAAATGAACTGGAAGATTTTATAGTAGTTTAATGAACAAATACACTTTAAGATATATTCAGAAGTTTTTATTTTTTAATCATTATTAGGAATTCAAAATTCATTGTCACTCTTACAGGAGAGAGGGACACATTTTTTTCAGTACTAGCCAATCAAATGCCACCAACATTATTAAATAATCAATTATTTTATTCTGGTAAAGACTTATTCAGAACTACTGCATTAAGTTAAACATATGGGCAGCATCATAGAAAGATATGTACAATTTAAAAATATCAAACGATATAAGACATCCAATGATATTCAGCAAATGTGAATTGATGATAATTTGTGTGAAAAACATTAAAATAAAATGTTTTATAATTTATATGCATGTTTAAATCTAAAATTTGATAAATAGTCGGAAAGGATGGAAACTTTCGGAGGTGGCTCACCGGTTACAGTGCATGCCTTGTATGTGCAAGGATGTGGGTTCATACCCCAGCATCAGGTACACAACTGAGTGCCAGATCAATGAAAGCCAAATGAAAAGCTGAATAAAATTTATTCTCTCTTTTTCTCTCTCTTTCTCTCGCTCTCTCACTGTCCCTCTCTCTTGTTAAAAAAAATAAGAATGAAAATTTTCTTTTTAAAATTGGGTAGAATGAAAAATATTTAATACTATATATATGTGTATATATATATATATATATATAGAGAGAGAGAGAGAGAGAGACTATAAATTGATTGCTTGGCATTCAAGAAACCAAGCATTATGAAACTTTCATCTTAGAAGGGCTAATACTATTTTAAAAATCAAATAAAAATAATTTTGAAAAAGATCTTCTCTTTGTTTTCCTTTATCATAAGATAGCCTTTGATTTATTCATTTCAATTGAAAAAAGTAGAAACTGAAGCCGAGAGCAGAGTTGTTCTCTGATCACTCTTAAAATGCCTTTTAGTCGTCCTGGTTCAAACTATGCTCCATGTACCAGCAACATTCTCATGAAAGTGGCTTGTTAATCATACAGGTCCTAGGGGCTGCAGCGGTGGCTCACATACTTGCACTTGCCTGGCATGCACAAGTACGTGAGTTCAAACCCCAGCACCACGTACCCAACAAAGTCTCGGAGTAATGGGAGACACATGAAAAACGAAATAAAAATTGTTTATCTCTCACTGTCCCACTCTCTCTTAAAAAAAAAAAAAAAGAATACAGATCCTCATTCTCCACACCAAAAGTTCTAAAATAGAATCTCACTTTAACAAGTAATTTATATGCACATTAAAGTTTAGGAGGCATTGGTTTACATATCATTAAATCACTTTTAAACTTCTCACCGAATGTCACAATGGGACAATGGGTATTCACTTTTTGGAGTCTTATTCCAATATCAAATGGATATTTCAAAATTAATTAAAGATATATCAAATATCAATCTAGAAAAATAGGGCATACTTACAAAATTATTTTAGAATAAAAATATTACTGACTTTTGACTTTAAGCTACTATTACTATATCTAAAGTAAAATGTTTTAAAGCTTATGTTTTAATTACACTTGTCAAGGAGTGTAATTAAAAGGGACAGTGAAAGAGAGAGAAAGAGATAATCAATTTTATTTAATTTTGCATCTGGTTTTCATTGCTCCAACACTTCGTCGTGTTTGTGGGATCAAACTTGGGCCCTCCTGCATGCCAGGAAAGTGTCGTAACTGCTGAGCCACCACTCCAGCCCCAGCATCATGATATTTTGTAGGATGATTAAATATGTTTTAAAATAAATTTCAAAAATAAAAATGTTGGGGCTGGAGTGGTGGCTCGGTGGTTATGGTGCTTGTCCGGCATATGCAAGAACACGGGTTCAAACCCCAGCACCCACATACACAACTAAGTGTCATAGCAACAAAAGCCATGTGAAAAACTCAATAAAAATTCATTTTCTCTCTCTCTCTCTCAACTTATCTTACTGATTCAAGCACAGTGTGACATGCTGCCAAAATTCAATATTTACTAAAATAAAAATTTTAATTTCATATTTTACTCTATGCATCACAAATCTAGTATATGCACTCTTTATATGCATTTGTACTATGTAAATGCTATATAAATATTATGTACATTTGATTTATTACCATTTACAATGTTGCTCTGTTGTTTGTTCTGAAAACTTCTATTCTGAATATTTTCCTTTAATATTCATCAACAGAAATATATCTACTTGCATTCTGCCCTATAAAGGACATCTAATATTTTCAGGTCAAATTAAATGCAATCTAGCTTTCCTTCAATTTGAAATGTGTTTATTTACTCTGAGTTTTTCTTTCATTTATTATTCCATCAGTTTTATTTAAACACATGTTTTGCATCTTCCCATGTCTCACCCTTTTTTCTTTTCTTCTTCTTCTTTTTTTTTTTTTTTTTTTTTTTTTTTTTCTTTATTGCAGTGCTTGGGTTTGAACCCAGGGCCTTGAGAATGCTAGGCAAGAATTGTACCACTGAGCCCCACCCCCAGCCCCTTATTTCACCCTCTCATCTCCTTTTTACTGTAACTGGTCTTATTTGGAAGATGTTTAAGGATAGAGATTGCATTCAAAGTTGAAGATTTATAGGACCTTCATGCAAGAGTACTACTGAAAAAGTTCTACAGGGAGGAATGTTCCAGAGTTGAATATAAAAGACAGATACGTTTCTTTTAGTTTGAACAGCAAGAAGGATCATACATGCTTCACTTACCTCAAACAGATCGTACTTAACTGACAAGACTATGGGTTCTATTAAATTCATCTCTGACCTGATTTTTTTTTTTAACTGCAGCAGTATTGGCTTTCAATTAGTAGGCTCTTATCCAGAGGAAAATGTACAAAGCCCTAATATGTACAACCCCAGGAAGATGAAGAATACCCATTTCAAATAAGAGGTACCCTGGTCCAAGAACTGGTGCAAGGGTCATTAAAGTAGTTCACTTTAGGGGCTGGAGTGGTGGCTCAGCGGTTAGGATGCTTGCCTGGCATGAACCAGTACACGGGTTCAAACCCCAGCACCATGTACACAACAAAGTGTTAGAGCAACGAAAGCCACATGAAAAGCTAAATAAAAATTGCTTCTCTCTCTCTCCCCCCACACTGTCCCTCTTTATTTAAAAAAAAAGTCCACTTTATAATGTTATACAATGCTTGTGGACAATAAATAAAAGTACAAAGTCACTGATTATAGAACAGTCAAGCTGCGTTTCAGAAATGCTTATTGAGTTGAACAGAAGCAGGTTGACTATGGAGGTATTAAGCAGGAATGAACACAGCATACACTACAACCTTTCTTTTCTAAGATTTTCAAATATCCATTTGCAAAAACAAAACGGAATAAAAAACCAAAATGATGTGACTCTCTAACTTCACTATTTATTAGGGGGAAAACATTACTTACTAGAAATCTCACTTTCTTAGAAGGAAAATCAGCATACACTGCTGCAGAAACAGTGACCTAATTAATGATGAATCTTTTTCTAGTCGTTCCAATGATGAGTTCTGTGATTTTGAGAAAGTGATTCATTTTAGTCTCAGATTTCTTTACATGATAAGCGAAATAAGTCAGCATGAATGCCATATATTCACCCTTGTATGTGAAATTTAAAATAACTGAACTCAAAGCAGCAGAGTGTAGAATGCTAGTTATAGTAGGTTGGGGAGGAATGAGGGGAAAGGGAAAATGATGGTCAAGGGGTTTAAAACCTCATTTGCACAGGAGGAATATGGTTGGTTGGTTCATTTGCTTACTTGTTTTGAGATCTATTGCACAGCATGTTGAATATAGTTAAAAATAAAGATCATATACTCCAAAATTTCCAGGAAAGTAAATTTGGAATATTCTTACAATGAAACATGTTAAGTACTTGAGGATGGATATGTTAACTAGCTTGATTTATTTATTCCACATATTAATAAATCACAACATTACTTTTAGCCCATAAAAAGATGTAACTAAAAATTATCAAAATATAATAAATATAAACTTTAAAGGGATTTGTGTAAAAGCATTTCAAGACTAACAAATTTAAAATTCTTCTATGTCATGTTTATGGAAGTCCTTGGAAAATGTCTCTTAAATCATAAAAAAAGAGACTTACAGTAACCAGATAGACACTAGTATTTAGTTTTCTATTGCTGTTACAATAAATTGCCACAAACTCAACTGCTTAAAACAAAAGAGATTTATCACACAGTTCTGTGGCTCAGAATTTTAATATGTAATTTAAGGAATAAAATTTATGCTACTTTTCTTTCTGGAGGCTGTAGAGGAGAATTCTTGCAGTTTTCAGCTTCTATCGGTTGCTTCATTCCTTGGCTTATGGTCTCTTCCTTCATCTCCAAAACCAGTAGCAGATATATGAGGCATGATGTTACATCTCCCTCAGACCTCAGTCAGGGAACAGTTGATCCTTTCAAGGCCTCCTGCTAGATTGGGCCCACACAGGTCATCCAGGTTATCCCTTCATTTTAGGTCTTTCATAATAATCACATCTTCACGTTGTCTTTTGCCAGGCGAAGTAACAGATTCGCAGGTTCTGAGAACTGGGGCGTAGACACTTTGGGTGGACATTATTCCACATACCATGACAAATATTTGCACTAATCTTCATTGATAGATATGTGAGTACTCCTCTACATGAAGCTTTGCTTAGACTTCCTTGGAAGGGAGCAAAGTATTGCTTAAAATTCACAACCCATAAACATGATATCTTTTAGGCACACTAATCAAAAACAAACCAAAAAATATGTTCTTTCAAATTTGCACAAAGTCCAAGTGGTACCCTCACATTTCTGTTTCAGAAAACCTATCAAGAGCAGGAATCATCTTTTTCTTACCCAACTCCTTCTCCTTGTCTTTGTTTCCCTTTCATTAATATAACTCTAGTAACTAGAACATTGTATCATACTAGTTAACATTCCATAAATATTTTTAAAGAGTAAAGGGATGGATGTGTAGATAAATAAATAATGAAATTGGAGAGGTATAACAATTATACAGCTGCCTAACATCATGTTGAATCTGGATGAAGGAACCATGTGATCGATGAGTTACCATTATTCATTGGGTATTGTGATACTGCAGATTTAACTTAAGTGTGCAAGATGGATGAGATGTCAGAAGTTTAGAAGGATGCTAATATAATGTTTCATTTGTCTATTGCAGTATAACAAAACACCCCAAAACTTAGTGGCCTAAAATGATAAAAACAACTATAATCATTCATTTTTTTCTCAGAAATTTGTAATTTGTTAGAGTCCATAGTTATGTCTTATCTTTGTTTAAAATGGCTCAATTGGGAACTGGAGAATCCATTTGCAAGATGGCTTATTCTCGTGGCTGGAAAGTTGAGGCCTCCTCCAAGGCTGCTTGAGCTTTTTTACAGCATGGTTTCAGAAGGAATTAGACCAAAAGACAGAGCATAGATATGCAGGAAATTTTTTTAATCTATTCTTGGAAGTCATTTCATTGTACTTTATTTTTTGAGGCTGTCATGCAGGTCTCTATGGGCTCAAGGGGAAGAAAACTACATCTCATCTCTTAATGGAAGAAGAGTAAGGGCCACATTATAAAGATGAGCATATAAATGGGAAATGTTGCTGCAGCCACTTTTGAAAACTATGATTTCCTACACACAGGTACCCAAGTATGAAACTATAGGACCTAAAACTAGAGAAGGAACAACAAGTACAAAGAGGAAAATGTGGATGCAAGAAATGAGAAAAGCAAAGACTAGGGATTTAGCTAACAGGAAAGAGATCGAACTCTGGAAGCACAGAGAAACAGCTGATTGGGAAAAAGTTAATAAACTTCAGCACAGGCCTGTTAAATTCTTGGCCTCTACACATCTTCACTCTGTCCCAGGCAAATAGTTCTAACTTTGATTTTTTTCTCCATCTCTGTCTTCAGATTTCCATTATCAATGAAAAGAATTTTATTAGTGTGTATAATTTTAAATTTATCATGTAAAGTATTCTCTATTGTTATATGTGAATTTAAGTCATTATAATACATGCATGATTTGGATCTTTACTCCCAATAATAATTAGAAATATAATCTACCTTATTGACAGTAAGGATTGATTCTAGAACTACCACTTTCCCCATGGATGCCAAAATCTATGGTTGCAGAAGATACTTATACAAAACAGCATAAGATTCACATATAAGCCATGTATACTTTGAGCCATCTCTAGATTACTTATAACACCCAACAAAACAGGAATTCTATGTAAATAGTTGTAATACTATACTTTCAGGGAATAATGACAAGGGGAAAGTCTGCACATATTCAGTACAGACATAATTTTAAAAACACTTTCTCCATTTGTGTTTGGTTTTATCTGCATGTGTGGAACCTGTGGATTCAGAAGGCAAACTTTCATTGCTTTTCTAATAAATTCATAGTTGCTGCTGACAATATTGATCTGGGAACCAAGATTTGAAATCTCTGATCTAGGAGAAAGTAACCTTTTAGATTTTTCTGAAGTTGTTATTTCTACAAATCTTACATGCATTCTTACATTTTGATCCAAATTGAAAAGCAAAAAGAATTGTCTATTGCACTCATGACCTGTATAATTTTTCACAAATAAACAGAATTTTTCTTATCTTTACTTTTAGGTGTAATGCAAGTCAATATAAATTATCTTTTAATTTTTCTTTTCTCACTCCCTGAGGTAAAGTTAGGGTTTCCATTTCAATGAAACTTTTTTCCATTAAATTGGAAATTGGATTGGTTTTGAGCATTCAAGCTAGCAAAGTGAACACAGAATGGATAAAGTTAACTTTTTGAAGTGCTCACCTTTCAAAGAAAGGAAGTTTTGATTTAAAACAAGAAGAATAGAAGTAGACATTCAAATAAGTATTGCATGAATGCAATAAATAATGTTATTTAAATCTACCATTAAAGATTCTATGGGTTGAAGCAGTGTCGCAGTGGTTACGGTGCTTGCCTGGCATTCACAGGTACATGGGTTGAAACCCCAGCACCATTATACAACAAAATGTCTGAGCAACAAAATAAAAGTTGATTCTTTCTCTCTCTCTCTCTTAAAAAAATACATCCTATCTACTGGATAGGACAAGAAGAAATGGAGGAATCCAAGAAAGGGGGATTAAAATAAGCAAGAATTTGGCTGTACTCAGCATTGGTAGAAAGAACAACAGGGTGCAAATCTGGTGGCAAGTATCCTTGTCATCTGATAGGTGTGTTCCAATAACAGTAGGACTGTGAAAAGAGGAACTGTTCATGCACTGTTATTGGTCTAACCTTAACTAAGCATGATGCTTGGATGCTTGGCCGTGAGGAAACCTGGCCATCATTTGATATCTGTTGAGTAATCTCTTTTTTTATACCTTGTTCTACAAGTCAATTTTAGAGTTGTTTCCTATGGAGTTTCTATATGAGGTCACTGTTTTAGGGGATTATATCTTTGTCTCTGAGAAGTTATTAGTCTATTTATTTTCCCCTGATCTTCCAAATGCTCATTTTATATACGTCTCATAGAACTAGTTCACATTTCTTCAGAAAAGCAAGCTGGGGTATTTCTAGTAGATAGCCTTAGGTCCACCCTTTCTCCATGTTCAATTGGATTTAAATGACAATATACAGATTGCTTAATTTGAGTAAATGAAGTGTCTTTTCTTCTTGCTGAATGTACTTTTTCTCATGAGACATAGTACTATTAAAGAAATGTATGATGATGATAGAATGATAGAATATTAAAACTAAAAAGTAGAATGAATGTAATAGTATTGTTCATAATAGTTCCCCATGTGGAAAAAAATCCCTAATGCATAATGACTTTTATACAATGGGATACTATGCAGCAAGAAGAATAACATTAACTGCAACTACATCAAAATCAGATAACTCTCATAGTGTTTAAATTAATGCAGCAAAACCAATTCTGTGTGGCTCCATTTAAATAAAGCATGGACTTGGCAGAATTAAACTCTATTATTTACAGACACAGAGGTCATAACAGTATAAAGTGAAGTAAGAAAATTTCTATAAATTATTTGGAACAGTTGTTCTTCATAGGAGAAGGGTTGCAGGAAGAGGCAACTTGATTGAGAAGTGATATCAAAGTGAGTCAGTATGTGGGCAGATGAAAAGGAACATGCTTCAGAGGTTCAAGAAATAGTTTCCTGACCTAGGTGCCCGTTCTGTGGGTGTCAATCTTCTTCCTGTTTAGTAAATGATAAACATTGCAATTTACTTACCTTTATGAGTCTATATTTTTCAAAATAGAAGAATCGTCAGAAGAATTTTGAATGTTTTGAATGTTTTCACCATAAAGAAATAATAACTGAGGAGGCAGATATATTTAGACTGATTTTAATATCATGTACCATATACAGGTATTGACACATTGCCTATTACCACATTGATATATATAATTTCTTTTATTTCTCAATGACCAACTTTTAATTTAAATAAAAAGGATAATAAAGTGTTTTGAAAACTATGGTAATATTAGTGCTTTAAATCTGAACTGATAAGAAATGGCATATCCTGGAAACCAAGCAGGATAATATTATTCAACAATCAGCAGTTTTCTAATTCTTTTTACATTTATTGATAGAGTTATTGTGCGTTTTGACCTCTAGCTCAGTGTTACATAGCGACTTAATTGTAGTTGAATATCTGTGTACTTTGAAAATGAATTTGAAACACATTTGTCATTTGGTTGTGCTGCAAAGGATTAAAGAAACACTGAAGCCACTCCAGACAGACATGTAGAGCTTAATGTATCACCATATAAGGTGACTATTAAGTGGAGAAATGTAATCCTCCTTCAAATTTGTTGTTTAGCTTCTTTACTACTGTATCAGGCAATTTTGCAAAGTACTGTCTTTCAGTTTACCCATCAGAGCTGCTTCCACCTGTGCCTCTTCTCAAATTATGCTGTCACTTCTCAACTCATTAGCTCAAGGGCACAGAAATGAGCCATCACCTCTCACTGACTTTTCTCAAAAGGGAAGTGTGTCCTTCCGTTTAGCTTAAAGTATTAATCTCTTCGACCCAAATTTCCTTAAAGTTAGCATTTTTATTTGTTTATCCATGGAATTATAAGAGGCAAGTCAAGACAGACAAATACAATTACATTTCAATAAGAATTTCCTTCTATACCAAGTGACTTTATAATTGTAGAATTGGATAGCTATAGGTATCCTAACTGACTTGAGAAAGCTAAAATGGTTTTCCTATCAATACAAATCTCTTGTATTAATCTAAAAAGAATCTTCGATATAAAGTTGAAAGATGGCTAAGCTCAGAATTTCTTACAGTTGAGTATTTTGATCCAGGCTCTATTAAAGCTTCCATTTAGAACCTATGCTCACCTTTCTATTACGCTCTTGTTGGTTATTACCTGTGACATAAAGTAGCATCCCTCTAAGAAAATTTTTGAGAAATTTTGTGGAGCCAAATTTGCGGAGAGTGTTGATCCTGGACATTAATTCTCTTGCAATCTTCAGAAATGATCTTTTCAACAAATTCCCCCCTCCAAAGGCCAAGAGTTTGTCCCCTCTAGCTTTGTGCATAAAGCCCAAGACCAAGTGAAAATAATATCAAATAATTATTTGTTAAATGATTAACCTGGAGTTTTTAGAATCTAGGAATGTTGTTAAAATTTAATTTTTGCCTGTCTCATTTAAGTTCCTACTGTTTCATTTAGAAACACACTTCAAGTTTTAACTTATGGTCTACTCTTTAATGACAATCTCTGATCTACCCCCATCCATGACTGTTTTTCTCTTGCTTCTCAGATTTCTCTGATAGTCTGTCTCATACAATTGATTTATTTGCTTTATGTTGGTTTACTTTCTAATTGTGGTATGTATATAATCCATATATAGTTTATACTTGAATGATGAGAAATCAAGGAATCTGTCTCACAATTTTCATCTCTAATTTTATCTTTGTTTCTTTTGGGGAACTTAGAAATGCTAGCCTTATATCACATAGTCTTTACACAATTATCTCATCCCTTGGGCCCTAGATTTATGTGTATTTCACATTTTATCCCCAGACTTAGAGCAGTAAATGCCAAAAGCAATTACCAAAAAATATATACAAAGAAGTGTTTAAGAGAGTGAATCTTTTTCAGGCTGTTAGCAATTTTGCTGTTTATCCATCCACAGGTAAATGTCAGAGTGATGGGACAGAAATAAAACACTACCTTCCAAAGCACCTGGGTTTGGAGACTCCACGTCACTCAAGAACAGGGACCCACACCGGGAGATGGTTATAATGAGCATTCCATCCAGGAACTATAAGGCTTTTCAAATCTAGACAGACAAACAGCAAACTGAGTAGATAAACATGGTCTACTTAATTCAAGAGAGAGCCAAAATTTTCTGGCAACTGTCAGAACTATTATTTCTTATGTAACTCAGCCACTATGAACAAAGTCTCTAGAGAATTCCTCTACTTCCTGCTTTAATCTAATCATTCCTGCCACGCTAAGTACTTCCTGCTCATATTTCCCAAGTCTCGTTCTATGAAGCGCACCTTGGCACCCTTTGTTTGAGAAAGGCCTTTCTCTGCAGTCTTGGAAACCTTCTTGCTTGCTCCCCTGCTTTGTAGGATGTCTTGACAAGCCCACTGGTTTCAAAAGCTAGCCTGCATCATACTTAGCATGCTACCATTTTTCCTTTACAGTTGATTTTTGCATTGTTTACCTGAAGAAACTGATTTAATGATTACCTGTCTTACCTGTCTGACAGTTCTATTCCATTATTTCTTCATGAACTGGAAAGGGTGCTGAAAACCCACAAACGCTAAGCCCAGAGCAGCACGTGTGGGGCTTAGGAGCAGTGACTAAAGTACAAACAACGTTAAGAATACGCACATGTGGGAGTGAGGAAATAGGGATCATAGTAAACAACCAGTTCAAAGTAAATGAGGAGCAGGAAGCCTCCAGCATTTTCAGTATTCTAGTAGTAGATTACATGAACAAAATTAGGATATCTAAGCCATGACTGTTACCTAATTTCTTAGCCAGTTAACTGTACATTGGTCATCCCAGGACCTCATCCCACAGACTGCTCATTCTCATATGCCTCCTGTCTCTTTGTCTGTACAAATCTACTCTTGATTCCTCTTTTCTTTGGCCAAACATTACACCTTCCAGACAACACCATGAGCACTGTAAATTATCATTGTCAAGAACAGGACATCATCTTCTCATCCTAAAACTGTGTCTAGTAAGCTCTAATGTGCACTCGCTAATCATAAGATCTCAGAATAACATGTCATTATTTAACTAAATTATACAACATTATTCATAATTCCAAATTGGAGTCACATGCTTTTAAATCTGTGCAGTCTTCTCATCATTTTTTGCTCTTTTCTGTTTGCATTTCAATTTACTATATCAGAGGTAGAGACCTGGTATTATTTGTTTTTGTGTTCCCACTGTTAAGCATTCAACCTGGTACATAAAAGATGTTAAAATTCTGAATCCAAATGAACCTCTGACATGACATACTGCTGTATAATCCTACATTTATGTTGATAATTCTATACTCTAAAAATTTGTTGTATTTTACGTCGAGGTAATTTGCCTTGCTCTAAATGCAATGCTTAATACTTCTGCAGATTTAAATTCACAAGCCTGGCATTTTACTATATTATAGTCACTTATAGAGTTTGCAGTACACTCTTCCCTAGGCAATTATATAGAAGTTAAATAAGAATGACCATAGTCCAAAGTACTAGCTCTAGCACTGAATGTCAAAGAAGTGCCACTTCATGTTTGTCATTTTTGTCTTGACATTATACCCAGTTGTCTACCTCAAACAGAAAGTTCTGCTAACTACATGAGACTTTTATTTTAAAAAGCAACAATAACGTTTCCACAGAAGTCTTGCTAAAATTGTATTTTGAAAGTTTAAATAAATGGAAATGGATTTTCTTGCATCCAGAAACTTCCCTTTTCTCTTGACATTATTAAAATGAAGCTTTCAATACCAAGAGTTTCCCCCCTCCTTTGTTTTTCTCTACATTTCTGTAAACTATGTCAGGGAGGGCACAATGATGCAACAAATGAGTAGCCCAGATAAAATGAGCCTGTCGCAATGAGTTGTAGCCTCATGCTGGATGAACAAAACCAACTTTCCTCTGCAAATGCAGGGGAAATTATCTTCGTTCTTACAGTTTAAAAGAATATATCTTTCCCTTGTTTAATTGAAGACCACGCGCACCAGCTCCTGCCATAGATGCCAATTAAAAAAAGGTACACCATCTATGTTTAAATGCAATATTTAAAGTGCATTGTGAGATGGACTTTGCAGTTTATAAGAAAAACAGCTCATTTACATACCAAAGGATCTCTCAAAATTGTAAACTCTGTGTGTCTTTGACTGCATGACTTCAGGCACAGAGATGTGGAGATGTTTGATGTTTAGAAAGCAGGACTTTATTCATCACACATTTGTCAAGGATACTTATTTTAGTTTCCTTTGAAGATGGAAATAACTATCTTTTTAGACCAGGAAGTTCACCTATCTCTGCATAGCACTCACTTGGGGCAATGCATGTTTATTTGACACTAAATAAGCACCCTCTATCAGAAACTAGGCATGTCACTCACTTCATCCAGAGCAGGCAGGAACTTGGGAGAACAAACAACTTAACTTTGATGAACCTTCCTAGAACTTTTATTCAAACAGAGCCTAAACTCCCTGAATTCATTCTTTTTAAACATTAGATAATACGAATGTTTTCATATATTAAGCGTGTCCCCAAAGGATTTTTTTAATTTGAAGGAAGAAAAAGAAATAATGTTTTATTACTGTATTTAAACTCCAAACATCAGAACTATAAAACCAACAGCTTAACTGGAAAATCTCATCCATCTATATATTGTCTTTTCAAATTGATATACTCAACCAAAGGTCAATGTAGATATTTTAAAATTGATAAGTTGTCCTATTTTATGTTTCTCTAATATTAAATATTGTTAACTGATTAAAAATTAATGTAAACAGTATTGGAAGCTTTAAATCTGTAAGGATTCCTAAGCCTTTACTATAAAAGCTGAATAGCCTCAATTTATTTTTGAATTGTATAAGTATCATCATTTTGAAATTACAGTCACAATGATGGCCAAATATAAAGAGAAAATATTAAGAAGCATTTGAGTTGAAAAACAGAATTTTTCCATGTGTACTGTGTGCTTATGGAATAAAGAGTAGAAAGAGTCACTTTTACAAAAAATAATAAAAGCTGCAAGAGAAGGCTTCAGAGTGGAACCCAGCTAGGTCTCACACTGCAGAGAGGTAGTTTTGATTCACTTTTACTCCAGATTTGGCATCTTTGAATGTTTTGTCCAATTAAAAAAAAACTTAATTTGCCAAATGGTATGATCTTGTAAAATGTTAAAAAAATTCCTCTCAACCTTTTGTTAACCATTAACAAGATTCATCTGCTAATTTCCGGTGCCTTTGTGGGAAGTTCCGTATATCCATCATCAGCCCCTCATTCTCCCTGGACTCTGGTGAAATAGCACAATTAGCGTTTGAACCTCTATTCTGACTTGAAATTCCACTCACTTTCTTCTTTCCCACACTGCCTTCCACTTTTAGTTTTTTAAAACATTTTATTTCTATGTAATATTTGTACATAGAAGCACAGGCAGCATTTTAAAAATGGAAGGCAATCTCCCATCCATTAGCGTTTTCAATGGGAAAAGATCTTGAACTTTTTAAAATATCACATTTTCTTTGCTCCATTCATTCTTCTTTCTCTCTGATGAAACCTACAGCAATGTTTCTCACAGCACTTTCCCTTGCCTTTTTCTAAATTTAACTTGAGCAGAAAAGAGGATTGAAAGTTTTACAATTAGATTGATCAGGTTAAAGTGGTAACTGCTTTTCAGATTTTCTATGAGAGTTTACAAATATATTCCAGAGCTTGGCAACTTACTATCCTGCCAGTATTCCTGGGCATAGCATATTTTAAAATTATATTTCTTGCATCATATTGAATCTAAGTTTTTAAAGTTGTTCTCAGGTTTTTGTATGAATTGTCTCAAAATTCAACTTTTGCTAACTAATGTCTTCAAAAAATCAGTAATAATTTTTAGAAATGATATGAAACTGACCACTAGAATCCCAAATAACAATATATTTTTAAATATATCTTCTAATTTCATATACGAAAGATATTTCTGGACCCCTTTTTCTTTTACATGCATATTCCATTTCCAAGTCAGTAACAACAGATTGATCAGCTTAGTAATTTTACTCACAAATAGATTTTGTGGCCAGTGTCACTGACCTACACATCCTATGAAAAGTAAAATCTGACTAAAAATTATCTATTTTACACCAAGCATCAGTTTTCTTTTTTCTTAATTCTTTATTATGGAAATACCTGAATATTCACAAAAGTAACCAGACTATTATAATGAAATTCCACATTCCCATCATAAGCCTCAACACATTCCACTTGAACTCAATTCTATAGCTCATACTTTCCTTTTATCATATTGTTTAGAATTAAAAAATATATCATCTCATCCATACATATTTGAGTGTCTCCAAATAGTAATTTAAAACTATAACCACCATATGATCATCCCACTAAAAATAGAATACAATTCTCTAAAACCACACATCTAGAGTATGTCGAATTTCTGGTAATTCATCAGAATTATTTTTAAGGTTGTTTGAATAATGATCTAGTAATGCCACACATTGTAACGGACTACTCTATTTTTATACATTTTTTTTAGTCTTTGGGTTGCCTTGGCCAGCTTTCTCTGTTCCTGCTATTATTTGGAGGAGCTGGGTTGTTGGTACCTGTATTTCAGGGGTTCCCACAGCCTTGATTTTGCGTGTTCCTCATTCTTACATAGTGGAGGTTATCTTATTATGTTATTCTTTGTCCTTTATTTTTATTTTTTATTTTACCTCCCCTCTTTTTTTTTGTCATAGGACTTGATCTTATCTCTTTTTTTTTTTTTGAAACAATTTTTTATTTAGTGTTTCATGGGTTGCCTCAAGACTTCGTTGTGTACGTGCTACTGGGATTCGAACCTGCGTACTCACGCATTCCAGACAACTGCTGTAACTGCTGAGCCACAGCTACAGCCCCTAGCTCCTATTTTATTGGTTGATTAGGTTTTGCCAAGAGTTTGCCATTTTGTTGCTTTTGGACTTTTGTCCATAAATCTTTTGGTTTCCCTCCAATGCTATATCATGGGGAGAAAAACAACCTTCTAATTTAACTGTGCCTCTTCAGGGTCCTTCTCTTCTGAATGCAATAGCTTTGCAATGTAAATTTTTAAATGTGTTCATAGAACTAAAAGTGATATTTTTATGTGACTTGTTTCTTTTCTTGATCAGGAGAATGGACAATATACCCAGGAGTGACTGAGGTTTGAGGCCAGGGCCACATCCTCCCAACATCCCTAAAGGATGTCCACTTAGGCCACAGCAAACTCTGTTGGCTTCCGCAAGGTAAACAGAAATGCAGGTTGGATTTCCTCTTCCTCTTAATTCACCATTTCTTGCTCTAGCTGTTATAATTTGTGTCCCTTGTTGTTAAGTGGTCTTGATTGCTGTAGAATCTTATTCTCTCTTCTTGAAAGCAATGATGGGTTACTTGGGCTGCGGCCTCTCCAGGAGCAGTGCAGTAGGTGAAAAAATTGAACAACTTTCCTCTAATTTCTGAATATAAAATCCTCTCATATATTTGATTATTATAGAAGCAGTAAAATGAGGTTCACCTAATAAGGTAAGAATTCCATACATAGAACAGTGGCCCTGCCTTTGAACTCTGAGTTTATAAAATAGCTTAGAAGTTGAGAGTTAGACTTATGTCCTTTTAACTTTTAAATAGTTTCCTTTACATATGAGTGTTACAGTAAATGTCAAATTATTTATATATAGGATCTCCATCAATTCAAACCCATTTTATAAAAAACTTTTATCCTTCTTTATTTTGGAAATGCTTATACCCAGAGAACACACTTATGAAATATTATTGCAGAGCATAATATGACTATATGTTACTTAACAGATAATTTTAAAACATTACATATTTTAAGAACTTTTAAAAAAAGTTCACCATCTTGTCAAAAAAATCTATTATGAATTAATTAAACTATTTTATTACAAAGA
The DNA here is from genome assembly GCA_004027875.1 of Aplodontia rufa. Taxonomy (NCBI): domain Eukaryota; kingdom Metazoa; phylum Chordata; class Mammalia; order Rodentia; family Aplodontiidae; genus Aplodontia; species Aplodontia rufa. Next base: position 29,363 of record PVKS010011281.1, read on the forward strand.
AATTAATAAAACAAAATTTTTCACAGCAATATATATACTGTTAAATAGATGTGACAACGTATCATGTCTATCCATGTGGTCAAATGTCTGCATGAACCTCAGAAGAGGGAGTTAACTTTGGTACTTGCCTAGGAATAACTGGGCTTCTGGAAGGAAGGTGGAAGACTATTTATAGCACTATACCTAAATGCTGTTTGAGTCTAATCCAGTCTGCAGCTTGGTTTAACCTATTCAATGTATCATGGGCCTAATATAGGCACCCAACAGCCACTGAAATGATACCAAGCTTACTAAAAGTCTCCCTCAATGAGGACATCTTAAACCTTGCTCTGTGGTCAAACCTGAATTTGAATCCAAGTTATAGCATATACAGTTGTGTGAATTCAGGCACATTTCTTAACCTCTCTAAACTTCAGCTTCCATTCTATAAACAGAAATACTAAAAGTATTTCAGTTGGTGGCCATGAAGATTGAATGAGCATGTAACAATCTCAATACAGAGCTTAACTTGCCTTTAGAAGAGATGTGAGTTGCTATTATCATTACTATTATACTTATCTTTATTAATTTACCATTACCAGATCAAAAAGTATTATTTCCCTAACATTTTTTGAGGTTCAACTTTGTCTTAGTTTAAGTTTTTCTATTGCTCTGTATCTGAAATGCAAGTCTATATCTAGTGATATTTCCTTTCTTCTATCAGATGGAATAATCCAGCTTGGAACAGCCAATGGAAATCAATGTGAAGAATTCAGCAAAGTTTATACACATAGACAAACCGTACACTATAGCTTAATAAGCACTGGAGTAAGCCACAGGAGACATGAATTGTATCCTCAGATCTCCTCTAATTACCAGTGACTATGAAAGAGTGATAGGAGTGATGTGACCTGAGCTTCCCATAAATGAAAGTGAGGACACTGGGCTTGAGCTCTCTAAGGTGCTGCTCTAGCTCATACTTTCTTCAGTGTTTGCTTTTTGGGGGGATAAATGAAAGGGAAGGGTAATTAATAGTTGATATAGGGCTACTGATGTAGTGCTCACAACATGTCCAAAAGCAGTTGCAATAGAAATATAACAGATGAGCGAGAAGACTGTTTCAGGCTGAAGAAATAACTGCCTGTATCAATGTTCTGTACAAAAGCACACATATTATAAAACACCAGGAAAGGGCTATTGTAGCTAGGGTACAAAAAGTTGCAATCATAAAGACAAAATGAAAAGTATCTAGTAGAGCAGAATACAAAAACCTTTGAATAGTCACCGAGAATTGCTATAGTACCAACCTTAAAATGCTAAGTTCATTGAGTTGGCAATATAATTTTCATTTGAGAAGCACAGTTACTAAATCATTCCAGAAAAAGAATATCTTCACCATTGAGGTTCACATTAAATAGCTCCTATGAACCGTGAAAAACAGGAATTGGGAAATGTATATCACACAGAAATTAGAGTTTTTTTTTCTTAAATTTATCACATTCAATTAGTTTTATTGATCACTCCTGAAGGCCTTCAACAACCCCTTTAAACTCTCCACAGGGAGGAAAAAGAAGCAAAAGTTCAATGTCATATTCAGGAATTCTCCCATAAAATCTCTCATGAACCAGGTTGAAAGGACTAGAGCCCATACCCCATAGGCACACCAAAAATGGTTTGGCCAGCTGACCTCCTGAATTAACTGGCAGTCTACACTCTGAATAGTGGTGGGGACACATACTCAAAGGCATCTTAATAACTTATGCAGGGCTAAGCAAGAAACTTTTATAAATAGCTCTCTTTAAGACAAACTGAAAGCCACATGATGCAGAATATCTCAGGAACAGGAAAAAATACTATTTATATTCAGTTAGCAAATTCTGAACTAAAATTGGCAAACTTTAAACCTGATATCCTCCTAATAAAAAGAAAACACAACTTAGTTTTAAGGAGCTGACTTCAAATCCTGTCTATCCTGAGGTCTTGAGCAAGTCAAAGACCTTAGAGTTATACTTTCAATCTGCAAAATGGAGGTAATGATGCTACTTAATTGAATTATAGGGTCTTTAAATAAACAAATACAGATGAAATTCTGAATAAAGCACCTAATACATAGAAATCTTTTAGTAGTTGTTATTATATTAGGTATCAGACTAACTTCTCCATAAAAAGAATGAGTAAGACAATTTTTCTTATAAATATTGACAGAGAATCTCCAATGAATACTATCATGTGTCCACATTAATTTCCACCCTAAAAGACAAAAAACACATATTCTGTTTTTTACTTGTCTGATTAACAATGAACCAGCACAACATTCAACTGGGAAGTTGTCAAAACCACCACCTGTCTTGTTTTCTTACAGCTGTCAGTAGCAGATTTTAGATCCACCTCCCAAATCTTACCCCACTGCAACCAAACTGTGTCTAATCAAAATGATTTGTTTTTAAAGGGTTCTTTTATTATAAGACAAAAAAAGGTGTTTATGTAGAACTTACTACCATGAATAAATAATAAAAATTATGTCAGGTACATATTGCATGTAGCATTTTAGAATCAGCATTGAAGCAAAGTATATATTTTAATATAAAGATAGAATTTATCATTTGCAATAACAAAGGAACTAATGAAAAGAATCAAAAGTTGAACACTTAATTGCTTTATTTTTAAAGTTGGATTAATTTATACTGTTTTAGTGAAATTTCCAATTTTGTGTACCCATCTATAGAAAAATATATAAAATTTTTTCAAATCACTTGTACCTTAAATTTCACATAAATCTCATCTATGTGTGTTTATTCATATATGCTGGTAGGAATGGAAAAATAAATTTTAGGTTTCCATTTTTAAATATCATAAAGCAAAAATGCTCAAAATCATCCTTCTACATGTAAACGTTAAAAGTAATATTTTAATTTATCATAGTCTCCATCCTTGCAAGCCTTCTAATTTTTGCTAGATGAGAGATCAGCCATGTTACATGACCATAGTTATTTATAGAGGTGTTGATGACAGCTGTTAACTTGTGGGGCCTTTGGTGTAGCAGAGAACAGTTTCCACATGCAAAATTTCAGATAAATCTTTCCTCTTTCCCTCCACACATAAATCTAGCAGTTTCTCACCTTGAACCCCCCTCCTAGATCTTCTGTAGATTCACTAAACAAGATGATTACCTAAAAGCAACATTTTAGGTGGACACATTGACTGCCTCTGTGGCTGTCAACTAATACAATTTCCCCCCTACCAGATCCTATTGGAAGACAGTTGCAATACCTTCAGCAGTGATCTCAGTCATGGTGGCCGGGGAAAGTGAGTCAGGTGGAAGTTCCGTCAAGTGGCTCTTTGCAGAATATTTTAGAACTGGAGAACTCTATTGGAGGGGTCTGTGTTAAAACGTGAGGGTCTTCGTTTTCCTGGCTGATTATGCTGCTGCTTGTTGTCCTGTTGAACTTTACCTCTTCTCTGCAGAGTTCTCCCCCTGGAAACAACCTAAGCCCTTTCCAAGCAGCACTTGTGGCTCAGCTAGAAGTATCAGCTTAGAACAAAAATAGCTTCATCTCCCTAGGACTCTTCAGCACTTCCCCCACCCTCTTTTGGCACTCTAGAGGAACACACACACACACACACACACACACACACACACCAGCTCTCTATCCCCAAACAGAGATAGGGAAAAAAAAAAAAGAAAGAAAGAAAGAAAGAAAGAAAGAAAGAAAGAAAGAAAGAAAGAAAGAAAGAAAGAAAGAAAAAGTCAAAAGAACTAAAAAGTACTATCTAAGCCCCCGCAGTTTTTCTAAGATAATTACAGATCTTGGGGTCTGTGTCAGAAAACACGAAATAAAGAGTTGAAAGTAATCTTATCCGTGATTGCTCAGATTTATTCTTAGTACCCTTAATGCTCAGAACATTCCTCTCTCCCTTATTTGGTTTGGGGAGGGTCCTGTAATGTCAACCAGAGGCAAAGGGGAGGGCAGTCTCAAGTAATTTTCTCCAAGCTGATTTTCTATTGGTCCAAATCTACTTAGCAGGTGCAGTTATTTATATAAATTTAAAATTGCAACAATTAAGTACTGAAGTTTTCTTCTAAAGTACTCATGTTGTGCAGTATTAATATTTTTCTAAACACTATTCAGTAAGAAATATGTAACGTGAAGTTAAATCATGATACTTGAGGACCAGTGAAAAGTTTGCTCTTTTTACTTTAATACCTTACAGAAAACAAAATATTTTGAATTTGTCGATGCAAGAATAGAAAGGAAAGATAACGTAAAGTTTAGAGAGCCACAGCTAATATTTTAGTAAAAGATTTTGACTTTTCCCTATTTCCACTTTAAAAAGAAGAATCAAAGAAGTAGCTAACAATTAGCCAAATTGGCTGATTAGCATTTCACCTTCCCACTCCTAGACAGGTGTTAATGAGCAGAGAAATATTCAATAGTTGGTGGTTGGAAGAAGGAGAATCAAAGGGCATTGATAATCATAAACTCTAACTAGTTCCTGAATAATCAAGGGTGGACTATACTTATCTTTTATTTTCTTCTCATACTCAAACTAATAAATGCTTGTAGTTTCATCTGTTAACCTTAACTTGCTGCCTTTGATTGTCAGAACCTCTTGAATTTGTACAGCACTTTATAGCTCATAAACCAAAACTATGTCTGTTATTTTAAAATGTGAGGCTTAAAAGAGTGCACTGACAGCTATTTGCAAGAGAAAATGACATCCTCCATGTCAGCAGGTCTGCCTTTATTTACTGCCCCAATTCCTGGCACAATAGAAAGGGCTCAGACATTAGCTGCATAAATAAAATAGTGAGTACTCTTGATTCCAGGTAAGACTCATGATTTAAATAAAGTGTTACACCTAGGACAGGGACCAGCGGCTATTGAAGACAATGCTGATATCTGTCCCAAGAGGTGAGAGTTTATTGTGGATACTGATTGCTATTTAAGGGAAACACTGCAAATTAGACCTATCAGAGAAGAGAAGATGCAAAATCCTCTCAGCAGCATCCTGGAGCCTAGGGTGGTCTGCAGGAAGTACCCTAAGAGCAGAGTTCTCCGCTCTTGTGCCCCCAAGAACATTTTCATTCAATTCTGCCCCAGTGCTTCCAATTTTAAGAAAACATAGCACTTCATATCTCCAGTCATCAGTCACTTTCATGTTCTTTCACTGTGGTTAAGTGAAAAAATCATACCCTGTGTAGCTCATTAAAAACTTTCACGGGTCAGGGCCAAAATAAAATTATCTAACTTAGAAGAAAAAAACTCAAATTTGGATTGAAACTTTTATTCAATAAAAAGTTAAAATGTGACTATAGAGCAAGAATACTAAATTCCTAGTGATTGGTGTAACTCAAGTTCCTTATCACTAACTTTACCATATACATACTAGAATTAAAAGGAAGAGAAATAATAAATCTAGTCAATAATCTTGCTTCCAGGATTAAACCCATCCATGAGATGAGCTGATGAAACATTAAACATTGAGAAATTAGTATATTTATTATTCTTAAAAGATTTTAGAATCCTTTCAACTTCTTCCAAAACAATTAATGAAGCAATATGTTTGGAAGTCAAATGTAATATTCTGCAATGCTTTCCAAAACAAAGCAACTAACATTCTTCCAAATGTGGACACTCCATTTTTTGAGGAAACTTGAAGAATAAGACATTACAAACTTTGTTTTTGTCCTTCTCCATTGTTAAAAAGAATTCATCCCAAAGAGATGTTACTAGTTCATTGGGTTCTTCCAAAATGACCCTGAAGTGAAAGGTTTCTATTCTCAGCAATGGCTTCTGATACTGTGTCAGTTGCTATTTCTATACCATCAGCACAAGTAGTCTTGCATATAAAGACTTTTATGAAACAAAGACATCAGTAACTGACCTAGTCTATGTAAGTCAATGATAATCTGTTGAAGTTTAGTCTCTTTTTGAATGTTGCATTTAGGCCAGTCTGCCTCTCTGTCCTGATTATTCTGATTTTACCCCTTGTGATTTCATTAGATATTCTAAACATTCAATTTAGAAAATAAAAATATTCTTAGAACAATTTTTAACCAGGTTGCTCATTCTGTTATCATTATAAACTAATAATCAGTAAGATATATACTGTATTTGACTATGAATAAGATTTTTCTCATTCATTTTGAATTTCAAATTTAAAAAAGATTCAGGAGGCAGCCAGAGAAGTTTTTTCTTTTTTTCTATTTTCTTTTAAGAGAGACAGACAGTTGGGAGGCAGAGAGGGAAAGAGAAACATTTTTTATTTAGTTTTTCATGTGCCTTTTGTTGCTCTGAGACTTCACTGGGTACATGGTGCTGGCTTTTGAACTCATGTTCAAACCAGGAAGCATGGTAACCACCAAACTACCACTCCAGCTCCCAGAGAAGTTTTATTTATTTTTTGCTTCCAAAAGTAAAAATAAATAAATAAATAAAAAGCCAGTTTAAGACCATTTTGAATTATCTGACTTGGTCCCCAAGTCCAAATTTGTTTTGTCTATGCAGAAGTGAGAAAAGATACAATTGTGAATAAATAGATGTTTGTTTCCAGTCCCCTACTTACTCAAGAACTGGAGATATTTAAAAGAAAAATAGAGTTTTAAGGATATTTCACAATGCATTCTGATTTCTATTTCACAAATGCAAATGGTTTGTATACATATATTGATAATATTTGGAAATAATGTAATAATCTCTGTACAAGATAGTACTTTTGAACAGTAATTAGTAGGGTATCAAATTGGATTAGAAAGAGACACTTACTTGAATCTTATACTAATAATTAACGTAACTTCTATTGAACCTAAGTTTTTTGGTTCAATTTAATAGGATGCAAAATAAATAAACAACCAGAATGATTTTTAAAAAGGTTTGGGGGACAGAGTGTCATGATATAAGAAATTTTCACAAACAAAATGTTAACTACTGTTTTAGTGCCTCAGTTGAAGTAGCGTACAGGGGAAATATACAAAATAGGTTTACTTTTAACTTTGAAGATAAAGAAAAACTGGAAAAAAATCTAGGATTGGAAAGAATGAACATCAGACTTTTAAACCTCAGAATGAAGAAACATAGAACAAAATAGGAACATCGGAACAATGGAAGTAAGTATGGTGACCACCTGATTATATTTGCTTTCAATTGACCCTGCAATTCCATCACATAACTTAGAAATTCCTCTGAAGCTTGCACTTGATAAACCTCACCTTCAGGACCATAAGGAACAAATATCAGTTCATTAATCTTGCTTCGTCTCAGTACTCCTGCTTACTTCATTTTAAATTGTTTTGTGTTGTATTTGTGTCATGGAAAACCTCATTCTGCCCTCATTACTTTCTATAAATGGCATGTGCTTATTTCTTTAACCGAAGGTTGGAAGTCATTCCATAGGTTTGGCTTACCATCTGATTATTTAGAAACAGTGTGATCCAGATAGTTTCCAATTTCACAAGGCATTCTAGGGCAATTAAAAACTTTCCTCTCTTTAACTCTGACTCATGAGTAGCTTAGTCTCCAATATCAGACTTCATTCCCCACACACATCTGACATTGTCAAACGTTCTCTTAGAAATTTTCCTACGTCAATCGAGTCTTAGGTTAACAAAGGCCTTGGTTGTCGCTACCTTTTTAGAGATTTTGTTCTCTGAAGAGATGGCATCTGTCCACTACCACTGTCCTTTTATTAGGATCTGAAGTATCCTGCAGTAAGGGGCCTCTCTGCAGTCCATAATAATTCAGATTACTGCTTTTCTATTCTGCAGTCTCACATTATGATCTTCACTCTGCATTCTAGTAACTATTCAAAAGTAATTTATGATTTATGCTTTCTTAAACTCCTTATAAAATGTAGATGCCTTGTAAAAGATAAAATGTATGTTGATTGATTCTTAGATACAAATTTCTTTTAAATTATTTAAATGGACATTTTTACCTGCTAGTTTTGAAATCAAAATACCAATTTCATCTTGTTCTTTATATTTTTGATATTTTATATCATCAGCAGTGCAATCTCATCTATCCGGTTTACCATCACTGAATACCAGCTGGATTTACTATCTTTGTGATTTTATTTATAGATAAAGAAATAACTTATTAATCTCATTGCTCACAAATATATATTAATTCTTTCTCTGGACACTAACCAATGTTCTGGTGCTACAAAGATGTATAAGGCAGATGTTACGGTTTCAATGAAACACGTCACCCAAAAGCTCATGTGTGACAATGCGGAAAGGCTGGGGTGAAATGGTTGGGTTATAAGAGCCTTAACTCAATCAGTGAGCTAATCACTGTTTTAGTCAGCTTTTTCATTGCTGTGACCCAAGGACCTGACAAAAACAATTTTAAGAGAAAACTTATTTGGGGGCTTATGGTATCAGAGGTCTTAGTCCATAGGCGACAGACTCCATTCCTAGGGACTGGAGAAGAGACAAATATCATGATGTAAGATATGGCTCCAGGAAGCAGAGAGAGACTCAATGCCAGACACCAATATATCCCCCAAAGGTGCACCCCCAATGACCCACCTCTTCTAGCCACACCCTACCTGCATACAGTTACTGGTTAATTCCAAGCACGGGAATAACTCACTGATTGGGTTAAGGCTCTTCTAACCTAATCATTTCACTTCAGCCTTCACATTGTCACACACGAGCTTTTGGGGGACACCTTTCATCCTCACTATAACAATCCCTTATAGTGATTAACTGACAATTAGGCAAGTAGGGTGTGGTTGCAGCAGGTGGGTCATTGGAGGTGTGCCTTTGGGATATATATTTATTTTGGTTTGGAGTTTCTCTCTCTGCTTCCTGGAGCCATGCCTTGACCTGCTTCTCTCTGCCATACTCTTACCCCATAATGTTCAGCCTCACCTCGAGCCCTGAGGCAGCCAGACTTCTATGGACTAAGACCTCTGAAAGTATGAGCCCTCAAATAAACTTTTCCTCCTAAAATTGTTCTTGTCAGGTCTTTTAGTCACAGCAGTGACAAAGTTGACTAAAATAGCAAGACTTTTGCCTGCAAGGATCTAAGTCCAGTAAAAGAGTCAAAAAAAAAATAAGCATAATAATATAAGGATGGACCAAAGAAATACAGTACTTTTAGGGTTAGAACAGGAAGGGCATTAAAAGAAAGGAAATATTGCAATTGGATCTAGTACTAAAAAATTTGATTACAAAAACAGCTGAAGACATATTTTCCAAGTACAGGAAAAAACTCAAGAGAAATTATATAGGCCTTGACATCATGAACATTAAATAATTGGTAAGATTTGGTCATAGCATACTCATAAGAATAAATGGGCACAGATAAAAACATGTCTTACATGTTTTATCTGTCACACAAAGACATTTGGACTTAACCGTAATTTAGGATGATATTGAAGTAGTTTAAGCAAGAACATGGAATATGAATAAATTTATCTTTTAAAAGACTGATGCTACGGTTTAAATATGAGGTGTCCCCTAAAAGCTCATGTGAGATAATGCAAGAAATCTTAGATGTTAAATGATAAGGTTATTAGAGCCTTAACCTAATTACTGGTTTAAACCAATGACAGGGATTAATTGAGTGGTTACTCCAGGCAGCTAGGGTGTGGCTAGAGGAGGAGGTGTGTTTTTAGGGTATATATTTTGTTCCTGGTGAGGAGGTAGATCTCTCTCTCCATATCTCTGCCTCCTAGCAGGGTCCTAATGTGATTTCCGCTATGATGCTCTTCTGCCATGATGTTCTGGCTTACTTGGTTCCTGTCAGCCATAAATGAACTGAGACCTCTGAAACTACGAGGGCCAAATGAACTTTTCCTCCTCTAAAATTGTTCTCATCAGGAATTTTGGCCACAGCAATGAAACCTGACTAAAGCAACTAGATAAAATAACAGATAGTCATTAAAGGTTTAAGGTAAAACAACATATAATCATGAAAGTTTTCTTAACATAATTTCATTAGAGGCTTAGAAATAGAAGCCAGATTATAGAAATGGAACAAATGAGGAATTACACAATGAAAAGTAGAACTGAAATATACTGTAAGAAACCAGTTTTGAAAAAAATACAATAAAAGGAATAAGAATTAGATGAGGATATAGGCTAAATGGGGAATTACTTTTTCTTCTTTGAAAATGAGAGAATCCTGATCAGATTTATGCTTTGAGGGAAGGAATAAGGAATGAAGGAAGAGAGAATCATGATATACAAGAATCATGATATATAAGAAATAGAGAGATTGAAATAAATGAAAGGATAAAATTAGAGCTCATCTAGGGAATACTTACAAAGAAAATTTTAATAAAGTTAAAAGACTGAACACAAATATGAATATTTTATTTGTGAAGAGGGAAATTAAAGGAATTCATGCCTGATTGCTTTATTTTCTCTATGAATCAACGGCTTCTGCTGAGAAAGAAGTGTTAAAGTGGAGATGGCATCTTGAAGGGGACTTTATGGATTTCATAAAGCTGCCGAGGTAACTTCACAAGGATTGCAGACTGCTAGTGAGAAGTGAGCGGGGCCTAAAGACCATGAATGTACACAAATGAATCCAGACTTATTAATTAGGATAATAAAAAAGGCAAAACCCAAAAGACCTACAAATATACTTCTAGAACAGACTAGATTCATTTTCCCCTGCCATGTCAACAGTCCAGGAGATATTTCAGGTTAGTGTGCAGCTATTCTGCATAAGATTATTTAAAGACCCAGGATAATGACAATTCTACAATCCTTATGTGACTTCTAAAATTGTTCTCATCTGTACCACTCCAGCCAGCCAAAAGGGAAAAGTTTTACAAGGATGGACAGATCAAGCTTGGGGGTGGCATGGATTGTTGCTGCTTCTATTACAGGTTGAGAGCCAGATTCCAAGGTCACACCTCACTGAAAGGGGCAGAGTTGTGGGATGGCAGTGGCATCCTAGTAAACCACTATGACTAGGACCCAAGTCTTCACCACAGCTCTCTTTGTGCTCTTAGTAGCTATGTTAATCAGAACAGCATGAACAGAGAAATAGACGGTTCCACTGAAATGCTGAGGTAAGGGTAGTCTTCAACAAAGTTTTAGGTGAAGTTTAATTGAGGTGAGGACAGCAATGAAGAGCACAGTATGAGAGTTTCAGAGAAAACACGTGACCTAAAGGGCTTCCATCTGAGGTGGTGTCTCACAATCGCAGTACATATTTATAAATGGATCTTTTTGCACGCAGAACATGAATAACTATTGACTTCTAAACACTTAAAGATTTGCAACTTCCTATGCATACTGATTTGAAAAAAAAACAAAGACATATGAATTAAATCATTTCTTATAGTTGGGATCTGGGCAATGGACTTCCATTTTTATAAAGAGTTCTTAGGCATCTCTTAATTCAAAACTCTTCTTTCTTTCTCCCTTTTTATTTGGGGAGGGGAGCATACTACAAACTGAATGTACGCCTGAAGAATGTTTCATCAGTTCAAATTAAAGATGTATTTTACGGTTGTCACCGATACATGACTTTGAAAATATGAACTGCTGTATAAATGTTAAATGTTCCCATCCTCATGAAAATCACATTTCACCTCAGAGCCAAGTCTGGCTTTGCTATTCATTATTCATTTGCAGTCAGAATTTTCCACTTTCAAAATTATAATTAATTTGAATAGTATTAAATGTTGTCACAACTGGCAGATTGTCAGCTTTCTTTGACCTCCTACTATGTATTCCATTTCATTTTAAATACTTTAATTTCATTCTTAATCTTTCTCAAAAAGAAATAAAACAAAACCATTTTCTTTATGTCTCTAAAAATTCCATTTGACAAAACAGATCCACTCCTCTTTCCTCACTCCATACCCTTTTATTTAGCAGGAGTTATTTTCTGTCCTATACGCCCCCATAGTGTCAGCCTGACTACCTGCAAGTCAATGCATGTAGGATTTGCATTAGGAATAAAGGATGTGTTTTGTCAACTTTGCATCCCACACAAAATCGTGGGCTCTAAGTTTAGAATAGAATTTCAAAGTAATGTATGTGGTATTTCATGCTGAGAACAAATTAAAGTTGTGAAAGACACTGAGGGTATAAACTCATGCTGTCTTTGCATGGTCAGCAAGGAGAGTAGATGGTTGCATATAGAAGATAATGTAAAAAGCACCCCCATCTTCAGAGCTGTCTCCTGGTAGGGAAGCATTTTATATATAAATCAAAGACCCAGTCCCATAATACAAAACTGAATTTGAAAGCTTTCTATTAAAAGGCAAATAACATTTGGAACAGGAAATTAAGTTAGCAACTGAATGTCACAGCCCACCATAGAAGCCACCCGTTCAGATTTGTGCTCTGTGCAGACACTTCTTAATCACAGCGTCCTTTCTTATACTGTCACTACAGTCTTGAAAACCTCTCCAAAACCACAGTTGATGCAGCCATTAGTAGGTGTCCCAGTTGTTGGGCATGATACACTCCTAGGGCCCTAGCCTCAGAAGGGATTAGAGGGACTGATTGAGAAGGTTCAGACCCCAAAGAAAGGACAAATAAGGGCATCACCGATGCCAAACTTCATGAAGCTCTAAATGAGGGTAGGGGCTGCTATGTCTCTATGTACAAAAGTGCTCAGCATTATAATCTGCCAAGACAATCAGATCTGACAATTCACTATTTCATTGGAACTATAAAAATCAGCACTTACTTCAGCTGGTTCAAATTAGAAGGATCTATAATTTTGTTTTTGCTGTGGAACTGTTGTGGACTACAGGCACGTTTGATTTAGTCACTGATTACATTTACATTCCACTGGATTAATCTAGCTGCATCATATATTTTTTTAAAAGAAGACAGCTTATAAGCAAAGGAAATGAAAAGAAAAATAAAATGCTATCAAAAATATTAAACTTCTACCTATTCACAGCTTGGGCACTTATTTCAAAATGCAATTAGTTTAGAGGTGTCTAGAACATGTACATTTAGAGTTTCAAGGATCATAGAACTTGCTGAAGGGGATACATTGCTTTATAGAGGAGAAAGCTAAGACTTGGAAAGGCTGTGACTTTCCCATCTTCACATAAATTATTGGATAACCAGAACTACAATCTCAGCCCACTGTTCTTTTTATTAGTCCCTGTTAGTTTTTCCCCTCTTATCCAATTTTCTGTATTTGAACAAGAGCCCCATTTAACATAAATCCCAATACCTTCTGTCTATTCTGAATATTAAAAAAGAGGTGAGTGGTTTTGTACATTTTTGAAACAAGAACTATGAATATTTCCAAATCCTTCTTCATTGTTTAGCTTTGTTCCTATGTGTACCTTTGCTTTGTCCTCTTCCATTTTACAAAGACAGTCTCTATGTAGTGGGAGAAATTATGAACATGGCTATAGATAGACCCAGGTTCATTTAGGTCAATCAAGATTATGACTCCAGAAGAAAGAGCTGTCTTTCCCAATGACTAAATCTTAATATATAGAGATGTGCTTTTATTAGTCTGACTTAAATTACATGTATATCATCCAATTAATCTGTTAACTAAGAGAATAAGACAGTGATTGGCCCAAGGCAAGATCCTGTGGTCTGAGGGGTTCTGAACAATGATTGGAGCTTCACTAGAAGTGCCCAGGATATAGGTGGGGGTGAAGCATATTTGCCTAAGGAGAACAATGTTACTGGCAGAAGATATTGAAAAGAAATCCTAAACCAACAAAATAAATGGCCCTTCTTCTTTTTTTTTTTTTTTTTGTTAAGAGAGAGGGACAGTGAGAGAGACAAAGAAAGAGAGAAACAACTTTATTTAGTTTTTTCACATGGCTTTAGTTGCTCCAACACTTAGTTGTGTACATGGTGCTAGGGTTTGAACTCAGGTCCTCCTGCTTGCCAGGCAAGTGCTGAAACTGCTGAGCCACTGCTCCAACCCTTAAAGGGCCCTTCTTAATGGCATATGCAGGTATATTTGCATATGAACACCATCATTGATAAGTCCTGGCATGCATGGCAGTGTCTTGTCCTGCCAACACAACCATACCAAAAATAAGTGAAAACACTTACCTCCTCCCCAAAGGGCCTAAAACCAAGATTAAATCGGTTGATCATTTCTCCACACCTGACCTAGGTGTGCTGTTATTTTTTAGTCCTTAACTTAGAGTGAAACGGTAAATTTAAACAGCCTCTCATCAATACATGCTGGGAAATCCAAGACCTAGGAGCCAAAAGATTACTGCCTAGTAAGAACCCAGTTCATGGGTAACATTTCCTCATTGCACCTTCACATGGGAGAAAGGGCAAGACAATGCCCTGGGACACTTTTATAAGGCAGCAATCCATGTACACAGGTTCTGCCTTCTTATGACCTAATCTTATCCCAAAACACCTCACCATCACCTTAGTGGTTAAGATCTCAGCATACAAATTGTGGAGAGACACTAACATTCAGACATTAGCATGTAATTTGACTAAGTACTAAAAGTTAATGCAAGTTCTAGAATCAAAGTATATGCACTCGGGATCTTCACTGATTATTTCATTTATTCCTAGTTGTCTTCCTCACTTCTCACTAAAGCTCCTTAGAGCAAATGTTTTGTCTCTCTTGCTCACATACTGATACTATGCCAGACCCCTGCTGTGAGTTATTATAGTAATAATGTAGATATTAAAATAGGACTGAAAATAAACTTGGATTAAAAAAAAAACAACTTTAAATTACTTTTCCCCACTATTTGAATGAACTCTTAAGACTAGATAGTTTTGAATGGTTTTTACATTTCTATAAAGCCTTTCTTAATTAAGGTAGAATTTTTGTGTTAAACAAATAGGCCTTAAGAACTTGAATTTTGGCCTGGAGCAGTGGCTCAGTGATTACAGCACTTGCCAGGCATGCATGAGGACTCAGGTTCCAACCTAGCACCACATAAACAATGAAGTGTTGGAGCAACAAAAAGTAGATGAAAAACTCAACAAAATCAATTCTCTCTCTCTCTCTCTCTCTCTTGCGCGCGCACACACACACACACACACACAGTCCCTCTCTCTCTCTTAAAAAAAAATTAAATTTTGTTTTAGTAGCTTAAAACCATATAGATTATTTTCTTATCTAATATACTTGGGTTATATGGGAAAAGTAATTCCACATCTAGCAATTACAGATGAGATAATTTATATAAATTCCTCCACCAAAGACAACAAGAAAAACTTGGACAACAAATACAAAACATTTTTAAAAGCTTTTATTTTGGAACTAACAAAACAATGCAAATTAATAGGCCATGATCCAGGGAGGATGGCGACCCAGGTTTATTACTGCTCCTGTTATTTGATATTTCAAAAGAGACTACTGGCAGTTGAAAGGCTGAGCTGCACTTTTAACAGCCTTCATGCATTAGAACAAAAATTTGGAATATTGCACAGGTCCTTGCCTAGGAAAATGTGCCTTCTGAACACCCCTCACTGAAACACTATATCCTGAAATTAAAGGGACCATCCAAAATAGACTGGCTTCTAAGATATGGAAACAACTGAAACATCCATTAGTCAATGAATAAATAATGAAAATGTTGTGGATTTATACAATGGAATATTATTCAATCTTAAAAAGATTGTCTTCCACCTTTGTTGTTCTGTCCAATGTCCAGGAATATAAATTCAGTTTGACATTAGGAAATCATTAACCAAACAAGGTACAAAAATTACATGACCATCTCAATAGACATAAATTCACTTGGTATAATCAAAAAATTTTTTGGCATACAAAGGTATGTCTATAAATATTGATGATCTTTCTTAATCTCACACATGGCCCTTCTGCAGAAGTTTTAGCAAACAAGTCTTCTAATTATGAAATTCTGAAAGTTTTCCTTCTGAAACTGATATTAAAACAAACATATCTATTCTAGACTCTTCCAAAGTTGTTGGTCTTCTTACAATAAGAAAATAAGTAATAAAATGTTGAAAGATTTGAATGTAAGAAATCCAAATGTCAGTAGCCATAGTTGATATGATTGTACACATAGGAAATAAAAATTTAATCTTTAGATAATCTCCTAAAATGAACAAATCAGATTAATGGGTTAAAAACTAGTAAAAGCACTTTGGAAAATTAGAATTGGTAGTAGTTGCACTCTGAAGACCATAACTAATATAAATGTAATCCCATATACCCTATGTGTACCATGAGATTTGTGGAAGAGTGGACCTACAAGCATCAGTAGTAATAGCCAAAAACAAAAAGATAAAACATTCATGAAGAGTAGGAGAATGAATATATTGTGGTATAGTAATACACTGGACTACTATTTAGTTAGGAAGTTGAACAAACTATCTCTATGTACAACAACATGGGTAAACCTGACAAACCTAATGCTGAGTAAATAAAACTAGGCACAAAAGAGTATTGTGTGGACATCATTCTGGTCACGTAGATTTTAAAAATAGGTCAGAAGAAATTATAATATTTGACAATATATGATTTGATGGACAACAATCAAGCAAATCAAGGAAGCAATTATCATAAATGTCAGGAAAGAAGTCAACCCTTGAGGGAGAAAGGATTGTTACTATGAGGGGACAGGAAATTCTGTTTGTTGCATTTCTTAATATGAATTGTGGTTACAGAGCATTTATTTGTTTCATGTTAAAAACCTCAAGATGAATATCTTGGGCTGGAGCAGTGACTCAGCAGTTATAGCGCTTGCCAGGCATGCACGAGTACATGGGTTCAAACCCCAGCACTCATGTACGCAACTAAGTGTTGGAGAAATGAAAGCCATGTGAAAAACTCAATATAAATTAATTCTCTCTCTCTCTCTCTCATTGTTCTTCTCTCTTTAATAAGAAGGCATGTCTTTTCACAAATTTTTTTATGTACTATGTATTTCAAAATTGCAAAGGTTAAAAGAAAAAAAGTAAGAATTTTTTAAGTTTGCCCAGTTGCATCAGGAAACAGTAATGAAAACTTATGGATGGAACTAGGATTAAGATGAAATAAGATGGGCTGGAGTGGTTGCTCAGAGTTCAGAGAGCTTGCCTGGCATGCATGAGGATCTGAGTTTGAACCCCAGCACCACATACACAACTAAGTGTTGGAACAACAGAGGCCAGATGAAAAAATGGAGTTGATTCTTTCATTACTTTCTCTCTCTCTCTCTCTTTAAAAGAAAAAGATGAAAGGAGAGGAACCCAGCTTGGATGTAAAACTTATGGGAGAGCCAAAAAACAGTCATTCATATATATAATATGTTAATAGAATGTTTCAAAATATGATGAACAAAATAGCAAAAGGATCACAATGATTAACACTATGAAGACAGTATAGACATGGAACAGGCATCATGTACAGTGATTTACATGAATGAATTGACAAATCTTCATAAGGACCTTAAGACGTGTTTTCTACCACCCAAGACACGTTCAGGGCAGCATGGCTGTAGACCTAAGAGGTAGTTTCTATAATTACATACCACTTTACTAATAAAGAACTAGGGCACAAAGAACAGTTGTCATTATCCCAAGATCACCCAGGCAGTATATGGCAAAGCCTAAATTCAGACCCAGAATACCAACTGCAGAAGCCACGTTCTTGGGAACAACATTCCACCTTCCTGGTTGCAATAGTAGCCAACGGAGTCAGGTTGAGAAATTCAGATTTCTCCTTTGATATTAGTTTTATCCTTTCCACTGAGCATATGCCCTCCACAGCACAGTAAGGAATATTATGTTAGGAGAGGAGAGAAAATTGAAGGAAAGATATTGGGAAACTGTTTCTGAAGCCTCACCTTTCTTAGGTCTGGCTCCTACAGTGTGAAATATGCCAAGCCACCAAGAAAGTGTCCTCGAATCTTGAGTAAAATGACTCTTTTTCACTGCCATGGTTCACATTATTTTAGAACTTCTGTGATGTTTAGTTTCAGTAGAGTTAACATCCTATAAGTAGAGTTGAACATAAAATACAGATTTGTATTCATTAATTTGAAAGTTATACCCCAGTGCTTTGTTACAGTTTTAAAAGCAGATTAGTAAACTGTGAAAATTTTGGTGGCATTTTTGTAAGGATAAGAAGGGATATAATGTCTCACTTCCACTTACCTTCTGAAATACTAACAATAATCAAACAACATCATTAATCTGTTGTCTTCTGTTCAAGTAAGTTTGGTCTGGGCTGGAAAAAAAAAGCAAGTCAGAAAAATCATTTCAGTAAAAATGCACAAAGCAGCTTAAACTTCAAAGGTGATTTTAAAATTAATGGTTTTCAGTTCCCCTAAGGTGCAATGGTATGTTTGGAGAATAGAGAAACGGGGGAAAATTAGGGTTCTAAATAATTCCAATGAATATTAATGAGAGATGGACACTTTTCAAGCAGAGCTTTGTAGAGAGAAAGCAATAGAATTTGTGAGAGGGTAAATTTCAATAAATAGTTATTTATAGATATGGGGAAATGAGCTCTGCTGAATTTCAATCCTTCTTAAACTATTACAATGTCCATTTTTTTAAACAAGTCAAACTTTTTAAGAAATAAGGCTTGGTATAGGATGACAATATATCTCACTAGAACATGAAAAATCCCATCAAACAACCACTTCTGAAAATCTTTCCTAAATAGCCACTTTGATGGCTTCAGAGAACTATAACTCAGTCTATTTCCTGAATCTTAAAAATCGCCTGTAAGTTCTTAGCCCTCTTGCTTTCTGTTTTTATCAAACTATGGTGTAAAATATCACTGGAAAAAAATGAGAGTTCTATTTCGGGAACGGTCTGTATATGACAATGGTGGAGATGGAGTTGAGAAAGTGAAACTCAAAAGCTGAGATGGGACTCTAAGTACCGCATGAAGGAAAGTGGTGACAGAGCTAACAGAGAATATCAGTCACAGAAGGAAAAATTGGAATTATATTCTTTAAAGTGTGATTGCCAGACAGTCCCAGCTTTCTATTCTAAGCTCTCATTGGCAACCTCTATAGCAAATTTCTCTGAAGCTCATTTTAAAATTTTTAGAATGAAAATTAATAGGCAAAATGTCAGATCCAAAACTTTAGAATAATCTTTGTGATACTCAGTTGGGTCCCATAGCCTTTCAATTCAGCTCCTCCTCATTATTTTCTGTAACAAAAGGAGTTATTTTTACTGTTAATGTTTCCATGCAACAATCTTTGACTGTTAAAAAGTCAGAGATGGATCTGTCAGAGCTGTCAATATCTTTCTGTACTAGGGATTTCAGCCTTTCATCTGAACATAAAAATGCAGAATTCTTGTGTTTTGGAGTTTTGTTTTTCATGAGCATGAATGCAAAAGAAACTGAGCTAAGAATGGCAGCTACAAGTTTTCTGACAAAAAGAAGATATTGCAAAAAAGGCCAGTTTTAAAAAGAGGGAAAGTGTTTGGGGCATTAGAGGCTTTGAGACTCTAGCAACATATTTCTTATTTCTGAATTGTTACTCATTACTGTCAATCACCATCTTATCCTAGAACTCTCCTTCCTGTCATTTGAACTTTTCAAGTTCAAATGAAAATAATATATATGTCTTTTCAACCCAATTCTTCAAATTCGTTTTAATTAGGGTTTTTATTGATTTTGTTTGTTTCACAAATGAGGAACCAAGTAAATGCAAGAAATACAGAGTCCCTATCTATTCAGGGTTGGCAAAATGAAAACTCAAATCTTGCAAAGAGTCCTAGTCCTTTGTTCAGAATGTTAGAAGACTGCAGTGGGCTACTATTTCAGGAAAAAGATGATGGACACTGAGGCCTCCGGGTGGACCCCCTGAAGAGTCCTTCATCCCAATTGTCACATGGAGAGAATGTTAAACTTCTCTGTTCTGTTTCCATAAATTTAGCCTTCCTCCAACAAACTCAAATGAATTGAGTCCTATTTAGGCACTGACGTAGACCCGGGAGTGCAACAGTCAAGTTGCAGTTTCAGCAAGAGATTATGGCTGGCGACAGAGCTCTGACCACACTGGTGAAAACAGTGAGTTTCTGAGCCCCTTTACCAGGTGTTCGCCCCGGAACGCAGAGAGCTTGCTAACACAATGATGCCTCAGAGTCAGACTTTGAAAGCAGACAGAAATTACAAGGTTTGCCTTTTAGTTGTTTCTCTTTGAAGGCTCTGAAAGGTGGAGAGCCTTAGACACAGTTGACCTTTGCAGAGGTGGATTTGCGAGAACATGTGTACCCCTCACACCTGACAAAAACTGAAGATCCAGCTAGATCACAACACTGTTCAAATCCTTGTTTCCCACCAACCCCCCCCAAAAAATAAATAAAAATCCAAACTGTTTCCATGCTTGTAGACCCCACATGACAGGGCCCCAGACACCTCTCTGATCTCTTTTCATCTCTCCAACTAATGCTGCTGGCACGGGGGCTTCATTTCTGTGGCTAAACATGTCAAGTTTGGTCTTATGCCAAGATGTTAGAATGCTTTCTGCTTTGAATTATCTTCAAGATGAGTGCATGGCAGCTATAATTCTCCAAACTCACATGACACCCTCTTCCTGCGCCTCTCCCTCAAATTCTTATGTCATTAATCTGCCAAATTTTCTTGCTTGTCACTTGCTTTTAGCACTTATCTGCACCCTAAATGATACACATGTTTATGTGTTTATCGAAGGGCTCATAATCCTATCTTTCATCTTTTCCATTTCTCAATTTCTAACATCTAAAGTATTGCCTGTCATCATAATAGGTCCCCCCAAAATTGTATTTGCCAACAGATGCCCTGGCTCATTTCAAGGATTTTCATAAATATTGATGGGAGAATTGATATTAAAGTGTCCATGAGTACAAATGGTCACAAAAACAGGACAGGAACATTAATATCAATATGAAGATAATGTACATTATTGCCAATATGACGGTAATTATATTTACATACTAAAGACACTATATGAAAATTTTGTAATTCAATACAATATGTACTATAGAGGGAGTAAGAATTTGAAAAGTGAGAAATATTTAGGAAGCAGTGAAAACTCAAGAATTAGTAGATATAGCTAGATTCTGGAAAGGGTTGAATTGATGAGATTGCTCCAAAAAAAAAGTACAAACAGGGTAAAATGGAAGGTGATAAAGAGATTTAAAGGTGCTATGCAATCAAAAGGACAGGTGGATTATGAAAGGATGAACAAAAACAATATTTTTAAGAGCAGAAAAATTGTGTAATACCAAGAAACATCCATATTGCAATTTCTGTTTACAATTGTACACGGAAGTATAGTGTACATAAGATATATATAGCTGCATATAGCAAGGTATATATATTGGCAAATGATATCTCCAGTGTTGAGGAAGTTTAGCCTTCGAGTCTTAATTGTCAGTTTGTGTCATTAGGTTAAAAATATCTTTTCTTAATAAAATTGGGTCCCTTTTCCACCCTGCCTCCCCAAATTGGTATTTTTACTCTTTAAAATTGAAGTGATTCTGCCTGGTCTAAGGACATGATTTCTTGCCATTTTTTTCAACTTCAACTATTATTTGTGAGGGTTTAGTCAGGAGATAATGATTTAATAGGGTTCTCTTTGGATGAAGCTTTTTCCAAGGCAAAAGCTGCAGTTAATGTATTTTGTGTCCCATTTGGACACAAATGGAGCCTCTCCATTTGTGTCCTGGAGCCTCTCACTCTAGGGTTGCTGAGTGAATTGTGGAGGTCTTCCCCTCTGTAAAATGCAGTTACAGAGGTCTTAGTAGAGGGACAGCCAACTCCATCGTTCCAGGACTGAGGTGAGGCAGAGCATTATAGCAAAAGCAAGAGTGTAATTTTTATCTAATTTCTTTGTTATTAGATGTTTCAGAGTCCGATTTGGTAGAGAAGATGATGCTCTAGTTGAAGATAAGTTGTAGAATGAGACCAAGTAGAAGGATCCAGAGAGCTATTGGATATCCATGCCGAGGAGGGTATATAGTTCTGAGTCAACAGAATGTAGGTAATAAATAAGCAGAGGGGAGTGAATCCAATCAAGCAGGAACAGTGCATAAAGGGAAGAGAGTGGACCTGGGTGGAATCCTGTGAAAAACCAGAAAGAAATACATTGAAAGGAAATGAGTCAGCTGTAACATTTATTTTGAGTAGCCAGAGAGGAAAACAAACCAAACATGAAATCAATCAGACACAACAAAAGAGAACATTTTCTTTTGCTATTTTTAATTGACATAATAATTGTACATATTTATGGGTCAAATAATAATTAGACACATGTATACAATGTAATAATCAAATCAGGGTAATTGGCATTTTGATGTCCTTAAATATTTATCATTTGTTTGTGGTAGAAAACTCCAAATTCCTCTCCTCTAGTTCTTCACAAAATATATAATATACTGCTGGAAACTATGATCATCATTCTGTGCTGAAGAACACTGGGACTTACTGCTCCTATCTAACTCTATTTTGGTATTTGGTATCCAACCTCCCTCTACCTCTCTCTCATCCCTACAATTCCCCACCCCTAGTGACCATTATTTTATTCTCTATTTCTATGAGATCAGCTTTTAAAAATTACCATATATGTTTAAAACAATATGTGATATCTGTCTTTCTGTAATGGGCTCATTTCATTTGACATAATACCCTCCAGTTCCTTCCATGTTGCTGTAAATGGCAGGATGTCCTTATTCTCTATGGTGAGTTACTTTCCATTGTGTACACACCCCAAGTTTTCTTCATCCATTCATCTACTGATGGATGACTCACTTGGTTCCATATCTTGCCATTGTGATATTTAAATGAAATAAACATGGTAGTGTAGTTATCTCTTTAATATACTGATTTCATTTCACAATAGAACATTTCGGTAGGAACAACTCTGCAACAAGGTCAAGTTCTAGGGAAAAAATCAGATTAGTTTAGGTTCCCAAACTTAGTGTGAGATTTAGCCAAGCTTCCAGTTTCAAGCACAATAAAGTTGAAGAGGAGGCATAAAGGTGAAAAGGGGCTCCTAGCACAGAAATCTGAATAGGAAATGGGAGGCAAAGCATGACTATAATGATCGGAGATTTTTCTTTAAAGCAATTTGGCAATAGAGAGAAGAGTGAATGATGGGGGTAGAAAAAGAGATTAGGAAATATTGAGCTTATGATGGACAGTAACAATATGCTGAATTCTTATGGAAAGGAGCAATCAAAGGGTGGGTTTGAAGATATAGAAAGAATAGGACATAATTGATGGAGCAAGACTACTAAGGAGAAAATGACTAAGTCTGAGAAAGATAAATTGTGAGAAGGGCACTTCGAATACATGAGAACATTATAAAAGAAAGAATATATGTCAGCCATGCAGAAATATGCTTAAATGCTCAAATACATAAACATTAAAGTAGTTATATGGCTTAAGATTTTGGGTTTTTTATGTTGAGGGTGTAGCTGCATAAGTATGCTTAGCATACTTTAGCTGTGGGTTCAATCCTTATATCCAGAAAGCAAAACAGAACAAATAAATAACAAGATTTGGAGTTTTGTTGGGTATTCAAGTAAAAAAAAAGCTAGTGAGTGAATTAAACTGATTAGAAATTGTAATAATATTATCCAGTATGAAGAAGGAATACAGATTGCAGTGGTAAAGACAGAAGTCAGTCAAAGTTCCAGAGACCTACGTATTCTGGCTTATTTTCTATCCCCTCCCCACTTTTTAACTGATTGCAGTAAAGGTGTCCCCCAAACTCCATACATTGTGTCCCCATGAGCGATACTCATCATTTCCTTATGGCCAGGTATAAATGAGTAATTCTCAGTCCTCTTCTCTGTCGATCCTCCAGCAGTGTCTGACACAATAGATGCTCTTTCCTGAAGTTCAGTTTATACTTGAGTTCTAGGCTATGCGTCTTTAGATGTTCTTCCATGTTTCCAGCCTCTCCTCAGTTTTCCTTTCTTCTTTATCTCTTCTTTGTGAATTTTGGTAGCACTGAGAGTTAGTCAGAATTCAATAACTGATTATCTTTCTTATCATCCTGTCATGAGGTTTTAAACATCATCTATTTTCTATAACCCCAAAATGTATATCTTTAATACCAATTTATCCATTTCTACTCTCCCAACACTTAGTGTCTTTATTTTGATGTCCACAAAATATCTCAACCTTAACTTATGTAAAATGCATTTTTTATCTTTATCACCATTTCCATCCTTTGGTTTTCTCCACCTAATAAATGGCACAGCAATTTCCAAATTGTTCTGATTGAAAACTTAGCAGTCCTCTTTAATTCCTCTCTGACTCTTGCATTTCAGATTCAAACCATCATCACAAAAGATCAGTCCTACCAGTAACAAGTACCCAGAATTCTACTTTACTTCAAGCCTAATATTAACACCCCATTATGACTCTTTATCTTCTTTTTTTAATTTGTGCACAATCACTTACTGTCTTTCCATTTTTGTTCCTTTACAATTAATTCCTGACATAATTACAAGCAATACTTTAGATAGAGAGGTGCATATACTTCCTGATCAGAACTTTCCAAAAGCTTCTGAATGCACTTATAAAAAATTCAAATTTATTTATATATGGCCTTCAAGATCTATGATGATTTTGTCATTAAATGCCTATTGACTTCATCTTCTACTACTATTCTTTTCCTTCACACCATTTCTACCACACCAAAAATTGTTGTTTATCTCTAACTTGTCTCTACATTGAGTCTTTTCTCTTTTATAAAGAGAAAGGGATAGTGAGAGAGAGAGCGAAAGATATAATCAATTTTTTATTTAGTTTTTCATGTGGCTTTTGTTGCTCTGACACTTTGTTGTATACGTGGTGCTGGAGTTTGAACACATGTCCCCGTGCATGCCAGGCAAGTACTAGAACCACTGAGCCACTGCTCCAGCCCCTACATTAAGTCCTTATGTTTGTTTTTCCCACTTCCTGGTACAGTACATGCTGATCTTAGTTATTCATATCACTTGTTCGTTGTCCTAATACAAATCTTAAATAGAATTTCAATGAAATTTTCACCTTTAACTCAAAAAAATAGATTGAATAATTGGTCACAACTTCATTCCTCTGTGTTTTATATTTCCAACTTTGTGTGCCTTTATAATAAACACAGAATACTTCTTTATCCCTTGATTTTTGGGTCTGGCTATGTGACTTGCTGGGACGAATAGAATGATAAACAAAGACTCAAAATGTGGCTGCCTAATTAATCTTTCCCTTCTATTCCTATCTTTCATCAGGAAAGGAGCATGTATGCATGGGTCGCAGGTCATTAAAGGGGACTAAAATACCCGTGAAGAATAGGACCTCACCTCCAGAAGGACCCAAGTCAAGCCAATCCCAGAGGAAGCCACTGAACTCCAGCCAATCTAAGGATATGTGTGTTGCAGGACACTGAAATTTTTTAAGTTACTTTATTTTGCAGCAATGTTGTGTTGAGAGCTAATTATTACACTTTGTTTATACCTTTTTTGCCAAGTTTTTATGCCATTTATTTCTACCCAAAATTACAATACATACCTTTTAAAATTGCCTCATTTTCTAAACTTTTAATGTCCCTATGTGTTATTTAGCATATTATTCTCAGTGCCTAGAACCTGGTTCAGAGTAGGCATTCAAGATATCTGTGATGGAATGAGTGATCATGTAGAGGAAGACAGGTACTGAAGGTCCTGATGAAGTTGGAAAACAAACTCCTGAAATTGATAGAAAGAGTGAGCTGGAATATCACAAGGTTGAAGTCAGTGAACTTGATTTTGAATTTGAGCTTCTTAAGGTAGAACACCTTTAGGTTCATAGATCAGATGCTTAAAAGACAGTAAATAAAGCCGGTATTGCAGAAACTGAGGAATCAGCTAGCAAGTCTCACTTTCCCATATTCCTGATAACTGTCAAAACTTGAACTGATATTACTAGGTAAGTATTCTTTCAGGTTCTTTTTATAGAGAAGTGGCTATAACAACTTGTGAACATGAACAGGCAGGAAAAACAAATTATTTTCAAACTTTTAATGTTACCACAAGTAGAAAGTTAGCATAACAGATAGTGGGGAAATTCTTTTATAAAAGGGCACACTTGAAACTATAAGATAAGTAGTAAAATTGTTTGAAATTGTCATTAACATTAGCAAGTAATTTGAGATTGAGAAATGCTTCCTCTTCTTACATAGTAACTTTTTTAAAAGTTACCACCTGAGAACATCTGTTTGCATAATCATTCTTCCAGTGTTCTTGAGCTAAAATGTCAATTAGAAGGTTACATTTAGCATTTTTAAATGGCCTACATCTTGGGAATTGTTCATTATTTCTCTATTTTCCTGCAATGTTACTTTTTTCTTCTTTGAACCATTCATTTTCCTGAAGGCCATCTAATTAATGGTCAGGCACTGAGTACATCTTAAGCAATAGAGTGATACAAAGTCTATTAATTTTGACAATCACTCCCTAAAATTTTTATGTCAGATTACAAAAATTGGAAGATGGTAAGAGTGTTTATTCCAAGAGTTATCACCCAGGAATCTGATTGCATTGGGTTCTAGTCTTTCAAGGTATAGTGGGGGAAAATGCCCTTCGTTTTGTTCATGAAACAAGTGCCACAAATATGTTTAGAATTTTCAGTGTCAAACAAACACATTATGAAAAATAAGTAATTTATTCAATGTATAATTTGAGGTATTTGATTGCAAGCGATTGAAACCAAATTTGGCTTAATTGAGCAAAAAAGAAATCTAAGTTTGTTCATTTAATGTGAAGAAATTAGCTAAGAAAGAGCCATGTTAAATTGTAAAAACCAGATCAGCTTTACAGATCTAGGCCTCAGTCCTTCCTGAACTCTGTGGTTAAAATGAATATGTTCCAACTCCCTTTTCAGACAATTTCATTTCTCCAGACAAGTCCCAGGTTTTGTCTGTTTGTTAGTTTTGTTTGTTCTGGTACTGGGGATTGAATTCAGGGGTGCTTCACCACTAAACTGCATCCCCTCCCCTTTTTAATTTTTTTATTTTTTTAGTTTGAGACAAGGTCTCACTAAGTTGTTGAGGGTGGTCTCAAACTTGCAACTCCCCAGAGTCAGCCTCCTGTGACACTGGAGTTATAGGCATGCAACACTGTACCCAACTAATCCAGGTTTTGATTAATCGTCCATCATGCTAGAAGAGAACAGGTCCTAGACTGAACGTAGCAAAATAAAGTTCCCAGAATGAAGTGGACATGCTGCTCCTGAAAGAAGGGTGACAGCCACTTTTGACCAAAAACAATGTCTACCATTCTTGTGGACTTTGCACTTCTGATTAAGGAGCAAATAGCCATAATATAACATTCTTAACATGGTGTAGTTTATGGAATTTTGCTCACTGTAGGCGTTAGAATCTTGATCTTCTTATTAAACTGAGTGCCAAGCAGTTCAATATTTAGATACAAGAAACCATGGACTATTTCATTAATTTAGACTTTTTACAAAGATAGCAAAATAAATTCTTGAGAATGAATAAACTAATATTCTGGTTTTATACATTTTATTTTTTGAGCAAACAAACTATGGAGCACTGTTACATTACACACACATGCATACACACACATTTTATATATATATATAATTCTATTTTATATATATAGATACATATAATTCTATTTATAGTTATTTTATAAAATTATTCATCTCTAAGCCTGTATATATATTATAATTGGGTATCTATATTCTTTAATGGAACTCTGCTATAAACCTCTATTGTTCTTCACTGTTAACTGGATGATCATTTTTAAGCAGAATAGATCAGAGTTCTCGCCTCTAGTTCAATTTAAGCTCTTTGTCACTGTTCTTTGCCTTTAATTTTCATGCTTGTTTGCAAAGTATCCCCAGCATTGCCTTCTTCTTCTATTTCATAATTGTATATCAGCTACTGTGAGCCCTGTTGCAAAATACATACAGTCTTTCATCCAATTTATTTTATGGATCTCTATAAACTGAAATGCATGGGAAATTT
>PVKS010011282.1:0-37653 GCA_004027875.1 Aplodontia rufa
TCATGTGAAATTATCTGAACAGCTACTTTAATCCCCCTTTTTTCCATATTAAACTTTTAAAACCACTTTCCCTCTAGACAACCATAGGCATTCCTTTTTGACTGTTAGGTATATAAATCAAGAGCATGCGTTGGTTCTGTCTTTCATATACGCTCACTGAGTATGGTATTTCTGTAGCATTCCAAGTTATGTTCTAGAAATCCACATTCACCTAATTAATACTGCATAGCCAGCATTTCATCTTCCAGAGTTACATTCTCCAGGAAGCCAAACAGCACTCATGCTCCCAGTCCTCTGGTTTCCTACCGGAGATTCCAGAACCTCTGAAGATGTTCTCCTTATTTTAATTGATGCTATTATTTGGGTCCTAGTAGAATCACTAACAAGGGTATGTTTCTGTGAAGGAGCTTAATAAGTATTTTCATCAAATCTCAATACCAAGATTAAAGAAAACCAGCAACTTTGAGACCATATAGTTATAGGGATAGGAATACAGAGAGAGAAACACACTTGCAGAAATAACAGCTTTAACCACAGTTCATCTGGATACCATAGACACAGGAGTTATAGTAGCAGGGAATATAAGAATAAGAATTTAGAAAGGATGAAGGGGTGTTTTCCCTTTGACCCTCTAAATCCCACTTTTCTTGCTCTTATTTTGTGTCTATAAGCAAAAGTCAGATTTCTGAGGAATGCCACAACCCTAGCAAAATTCCATACACACAGTAATAATTCATCAAGTATGTAGGAAATGAATTAATTCTTCTGATTAACAAATGATATTATAGATATAGTAGATAAAATAGCTTGACGCTTCATAAAAGCATCAGATGGAGCTGTACCAAAGAAAATTCATCACATCTCTTCCATTCCTCTTGTCTCCTTCATCCCCTCCAGCTTAACAGACTGTAATAAAGAAGAGGGGGAGAGGGGCGCTTCTTAAACCTCTTTGTGAATCAGTCGGCAGACCTTAAGAAAAATAGAGCCAAATTCCCCTAGGAATTGTGGGTATGAAACTTCCCATTGGCTTGGCTGGAGTGGTAAGATGAGGAAGTAGCCCTCAGAGCACAAGAGCACGGGAATAAAAATTTCAGTGAGATGACTGACTGTTCACTGAGTTTATCTATTTATTTGCATTAAGTAATTAACATTTGCATGCTTTCATTCCTCATCTCATGTATGATGTCCTAAAAGGCAGGGATGGGACCTTGTCCTATTAGGTCATATGGAAAAGACCAACTTCATAAGACAAGGAGAGAATTACAGGAGGCTTTGTCACTCTTTCTGAGTAAAACTCCATTCAATGACTAGGGGCATGACTTGCATATTTTCTAGGGAGAAAATGCAAAGTAGGCAAATGAACTTTTTTCTCAGTGTCCTTTGCCTCTGTGTGATACTTCACCGTCATCTTTCTCAGGGGCTCACAGCTCCCTGATACTTACTTTCCAGGTCAGCATCTGTTATTTGAATCTTCATTTGCAAAAAACAGAAATACAAAGCAGTAACCCTTTCAGAGCTGGCTCTACTTTCATCATGGATCAAGGGCTTCAGCTAAGTCACGAATTCCTGGAGGAATTTCAGGCTTCAGGCAGAAAGAGGGACCCTTTTCAGCAATTCATTCAGGGTCTCTTGTGTACACCTAAAACAACACCTTGAAGTCTGTTGTGTGATTCCGTGTGTGCTTTCGGTGTTCAGAAAGACCAATGTAAGAGGAAGCCACCAAGCCCTGTTGCTATGGTAAGGGCTCCAGATGTGGACCATTCAGGGTCAGATCTCAGCTGTGTAGTTTTCATACTGTATGACCATGAGCCAGTCACTGACTGCCCTGTGGCTCAGGTCCATCAGCTGTAAATCAAATAGTACCAGTCCCATCCGGGTGGGAAGGGGGTTAAATGTAATATCTAGAGATGTCCCTAACGTAGAGTAAGCCCTCAATAGGTGTTAGCAATTATCTACACAGAAGATACAGTTGTCCCACAAAATTACCCAGCCCATGGTCTTGGAAGCCATCCCTAAGCAGCTTTCTGCCCCAACTGTATTAAAATTCTGCATGTTAACTCAGCTTTTTTGCTGCTGTGACTAAAAGACCCAACAAGAATAATTTTAGTGAAAGAATAGTTTATTTGGGGGCTCATTTTTTCAGACATCTTAGTCCACAGAAGGCCGGCTCCATTCCTTGGGACTTGAGGAGAGGCTGGCAGAGGGACTCACATGATGATCAGGAAGCAGAAACAGAGCAACTAAGCTCACGTCACCAAATATGTATCCCAAAGGCAGGCCCCCAATGACCCACCTCCTCCAGCCACTCCCTACCTGCCTTCAGCTACCACCAGTTAATCCCTATCAGAGGATTAATTCACTCATTGGGTTAAGGCTCTCATAACCCAAACATTTCACCTCTAAGACTTCTTGCATTGTCTTACACATAAACTTTTGGGGGATACTGTTCATCCAAATCACTATACCACATTTATGCTAACACCCATAGTTTGAATAGGAAAGATAACTTGGAGATAGATGTCATTTCAGTCAAAATCAGGAGGTGATGAAGCTTCAACTGAACTCACCCGAAGTCAAGAGGACTCAGTTCCAGTTCCCCAAGAAGTAATATGGTCTTTGCTTGCTAGGAACGATTTGCTTTCCATAACCCTTTCTCTGCAGAAGTGAGAATTTAAGAATCCTCATCCTAAGTTAGACTCATGCTTGGCTCCTAAAGACCATGATGGCATTGATATCAAAAGTCAACAATAGATAGGACCATCCTGACCTCTTCAACACAGCATCAAATATGACAGGTGTGTACCTCATACATTATTGGCTCACAAGGAATCATGGAATTACTTTTCTTTATGTACCTTCCAAGAACAAGTGAGTTTTGAGTCAGTAGCGGTCCCCAAATATTTGGGGGACATCCTTCTTATCAAGAGAATGTTAAGGAAATGAAACTTTAACAAACTTTTCTCCCATTTCCTTTTCCCTGCTTGCCTCTTAGCCCATTCCACAGCTGGTTTGTGCATACAAGGCAGGCAAAACTTCAGGGTCGGTGGGTGGCTTCACAACTTAGCAGCTGTCTTCAGCACATGTACAGTATCAGGACAATAAAATATTGTTCATTGCTTCTACCCCACAACCAATTAGGTCAGCTGTAAATATTGGAGTTGCTTGGTAAACATGCTGGAAGATTGTGCTGACTTGTTAATATAAGTGAAAATGTAATTAGATTTATAACACTTTTTTTCCAAACCATAATTTACAACAACAACAACAGAAGAAAAAAAAATCTCATGCAACCTGCTGAAATATCATTATTAAAATGCACATGAAAAGTCAATTGTGCCAGAGGGAGGTATTTAAGAGAAGTGAGCTTTCATACCCTGGGATTACACCATAGGGATTACATATTTCTTATTTATTTATTTTTCCCTGAGATCTCTGCTGTTGCCAAATGAAAAGGAACAGATATTTTACTTATTTCACTCTGAAATATTGCTGAAGATGGTGCTAAGAAGTAAACTAAATAACCTGGTTCCCTGGAAACCTACTTTGTTCTCCTCCAAGCCCCAGGAAAAGCCGAGAACGGTAGTCACCATTCTTTTTTATTTACAAGCCTGTCTCTTTTTAAGCAATAGTCATATTCCTTAAAATGTGAGGAAATCAAGTATTTTTCTGTGCTAAATGCTGTTCTGTATTGCAGTCTAAGAAAGGAGATTATCATATGCAATTCTGTCAGGCAGTCTTTAGAAAGGATAGGAAGTCACCCTTCATTTTTATTTTAAAAACTGGGGTTTCCTCTGCTCCCAGGATCTTAGTTGGAGCACAACTTGACCTTCAGACAGGACCAGTACAGACTGACGGGACATCCCTGTAGCTAGAGATGCGGGTGCCCCCATGCTTCTCTGGTGGCTGCATTGCCAAGGTGTAGGGTCCTAGGTGTCTGGTACCACTCAGCCCCTCTTTCTGAGGCTTCACTTGGTTCTAATCTCAGTCCCAACTTTCACCCAGCCAGGTTACTATGTCTCTGCTTCCTGGTTTCCCCCTAATGAATGCCGGTATTATTATATCTCATCTGAGTTTAAGGTGTCAATAGAGAATAAGCTAGTTAAAAATAAACCATCAACTGGGTGCGGTTGTGCACACCTGTAATCCCAGTGACTCGGAAGGCTGAGGCAGGAGGATTGCACGTTCAAGGTCAGCCTCAGCAATTTAGTGAGGCCCTAAGCAACTTAGCAAGACTCTATGCCAAAATTTTTTTAAAAATTTTAAAAAAGGCATGGGGATGTGGTTGCCTAGATTCAATCCCCAGAACCAAAAATAAATAAATAAACAAACAAACCACAAAGTAGTATATAAGTGGGAGAGAGACTGCCCTTTTCTGTCTCGAACTTCTAAAATGTTTGGTTTGATAATGAAGGAACTTTTTAATGCACGATTTTTAGATTTGCTGGTGTGTATATGGCAGATAAATTACTCCTTGGGTAAAGATTTTAGTGGCACCATGTAAGAATCAATCGGCAGCCGGGTACAGTGGCACACGCCTATAATCTCAGTGATTTGGGAGGCTGAGTCAGGGGAATTGCTAGTCCAAAGCCAGCCTTGGCAACTTAGCAAGGCCCTGAGGAAATTAGCAAGACTGTCCCAGAATAAAAAAGAAAAGAAAAAGAGGGCTGGGGATGTTGCCCAGTGGTGAGCACCTCTGGGTTCAATCCCTGGTACCCCCCCAAAATCAGCAAAATAAATCATATTACATACATACATGTGCTTTGCTTTATGTATTTATACTTTACCCACACCAGTGCATGTGTATGTTACAGATACACCTACACACAGGAAATTCAACAAAGGCCAAAAACAGGGTGTGTCCAAGTTTCAGACATTAATTCAAATTAGTGTCTTATGATATCTGATATCTGTAGGGCATTATAATCAAAACCAGTAAAAATTGGCTTCTAACATAAGAATGCCCAGTTTTTATTTATTTCCAAAATGTCATTATGATTAATACCTTTATATTCCCATTTTATTATGAGTAAAGAGCACATTAAAATTTCTACTTCGCGGGTTGAGGGTGTAGCTCCATGGTAGAGTGCTTGCCTAGAAAAAGTGATGGCTTGAGTTCAATCCCCAGCACTGCAAAAAAGGAAAAAGAAAAAAAAAATTCTAGCTCATAAAATAATATTTCACGAAGCATAAATTTTCATACAGATTAGCTAGATTTGCTTCAACTGAAACATTCTGTTTGATTTTACAATCAGGCAAATCTGGTGCCTGCGTTTTACACTGTTTGGGTGTAAATCTGAATATTCTGCGATCTTCCTAAATATCCCTGGTTTCAGCTTTTTCCCACAGCCTAGGTATTGAGCTGCCAGGGTAAATTACTATCTTTTTCTCACTTGAATTCCATTTTACTCCTTTGAGTAAGATGGACTAGCCCCAGAGGCCAGTTTTGAGAGACTGGAAGGCTAAGGGGAAAGGTAACTGGGAAAGCTTGGCCCGGCCCGCTCCACCTCTGCTCAGCCTGGGAGTTGCCCTCCAGGAAAAGTTCTCAGCATCTCCTTGCCCACAGCAAGCCAGACCCCACCAACAGTCATCGATTTCCATCCGACATCGCTGAAGCCCACTCAGGACAAGGTCTGAGGTAGGCAAAAGTAAATAAATAAAAATCAATGAACCTAGCAGTGTAAGGCTCTGACCCCTCTAGGCAGACTCTATCTGGGTATGTTTACAGCTAATCTGAAAGGATTTGGGCGAACATATTAAAAAAAAAAAAACAGGAGCAATTCTGAGTGACTTTTACATTCACCTGCTTTTCCAAGTCAAAGACCTATTTTAGAAATCCCCAAATCTGTATGTAGTGTTATCCAGGACCAGGAAAAAAAAAAGAGGAGGGAATAAAAAACCATGTTTATAATCAATACGAGTAGATCGCCTCTGTCAACCCTGATTATGTCCCTCCTCCCAAGGGGCTGTCAAGTTCTCTCGTGCTTTTCTTGGTGACATGGGCAGTAAAGGAAACACATTCTAATGAAGAGCTCTTTCACCAGATAGTCTCATCTCCCCCTGCAGGTGCATGCAAGCCGCCTCAAATTCTCTTCCTCCTTCCTCTTTGTTCTCCATTCCTCTCCCTCACTTAGAGCCAAGGATCTGGCCATAATCTTTTCCCAGGCTCAGATATAACAGAAGGGTAGAGAAGAATAAAATAGTAGCTCCCTGGGCAGGAGGATGTGCATGTAGGTATGGAACTAAAAACGACAGGTGACAGCAGCCTTCCTCAAGCTGCGCTTTGCTTCTCTTGCCTTCCACTGGGAATCGCATTACACAGGCTAGATGCAAATGAGGGGACTGCGAAGTAGAAAGGAAGTGAGGATGGAAGAGAAGAAACAGGGAGCTAGGAAGAGTAACCAGATTGTGGAACAACTTCCCTGTACCAAATTAAGGACAAACAATAAAAATTAAAACAGTCTCCAAGTACCTGATTGTTATCTTACCTACAGCTATTAACTGCACTCAGAAACACACCCTAAGGTAGGAAAGAACAGTAGAAAACAGTAAAGCCATCTGGGTCTATGAGCTACTAAGCCCTGGGCTAGGGGTCTGATTAAAGAATCAAGCAAGGAAACTATGACGGAGGATTTGCTCCTAAATTCAGTCAATCCTTTTGTTTCCTCTCTTTTACCCCTAAGAATCTCTTCAACTTCTCTACTATGTCCATCTTTGGTTCCAATCCCAATGCAAGTACTATTCTCCTCTTCTCGACACTTCTTCTCACGCTATTTTTTTTGTTTTATATTTTATTTTTTATTCAGAAATTTATTTGTTGAACAATCAAACAAGCTTCTAATGAAATAATATGATATATATATAAATTCTGAAAATTAGATTTACCCCCAAGAGCTCCCCTAATTAACCACCCTTATCCCTCCCCCTCTCCTTCCCAATACATCTCTACAAATGCCTTAGGTTGTATGACATTACACCTTATCTGGATTTAAAACATGATAATAGACCTCCTTTCTCAATGGCCAGAGTCTAGCTCCAACCTCCACAGATGAGTGGAGACATTCCACCCTTGGTTCTCTGGATTATGCTTGTTTCACTCAGCATAATTTCTTCCATAGCCATCCATTTACCTTCAAAGGCTGCAATATCATTGTTTCTAATTGCTGTGTAAAATTCCATGGTATATATGTACCACAGTTTTTGGATCCATTCAGCCACTGAGGGACATCTGGGTTGTTTGCATAATTTAGCTATTGTAAATTGAGCTGCTACAAACATGGATTTCGCTGTGTCACTGTAGTGTGCTTTCATTCTGGAAATAGCCTCTGATCTGCCCTCCCCTCATCTCCTCTTGTCTCTTATTCATTTCTATATCACAGTTTGAGGGATGTATGAAAAATGGAAATTTGACAGTATCTCTTCCCTTCATTGGGTTTTCAGTGCTCTTAGAAATGAGATCAAAATCCTTAAGAATGCCCTTTGCTATATAGCCCCTACCTCTCACAGAAATATTTTTAACCCAAGTTGCTCTATATTTTCTCATTACTCCACATATGCAAGATTTTTCTTTTCCTGCCTTTGGCCTGACTGATTGGTGTCAGGGATTGAACCCAGGGGTGCTTAACCATTGAGTCATGTCCCCAACCCGTTTTTGTTTTTAACTTTGACATAGGGTCACACTAAGTTGCTTAAGGCCTCATGAAGTTATTGAGGCTGGCTTTGAACTTGTGATCCTCCTGCTAAGACCTTTCGAACTGCTGAGATTACAGGCATGCACCACGACACCCAGTGGGCCTGTTATATACCTAGAATGTATTTCCTCTTCCCATCTTTGCCTAGTAAATTCTTACTGTGTTCCAAACATATTCCAAAAAACAATTCTAAACTAGACGTGATGTCATATGCTTGTAATCCCAGCCGCTTGAGAGGCTGAGGCAGGAGGATCCTAAATTTGAGGCCAATCTAACAACTTAGTGAGACCCCTTTGCAACTTAGTGATGCCATGGTTCAAACTTTAAAAATAAAGAGAACTTGGGATGAGGCTCAGTGGGATTCTGTCACTTGTAACTCCCCCTGCCAAAAAAAAAAAAAAAAATTCAACTCTTAAAACCTCAGAAAATCAAGACACAAAATGCTTTGTATTTTAGTAACGTTCAACAAATTATCCATCTTCTCACTCATTATAAGGTACTAGCTCCTTTCAAACAAAAATGTGTCTCTGTGTGGTCTTTTATAAAAGATTTAGTGATTAAATGTAAATATTTTAATTGATGCTCACTTAATGGCAAGTAAGAAAAACTACTCTAAAAAAGACAAGAAAATTTCTAACAATAAATTAAAAGTGAGAAAAAACATACAGAAAAAAGGTGATGCTGGTCTTAGTGTGGAAGCAGGAGTTAATCCATCTGGTGCAGATGCCCACTGTCTCAGCCACACTGTCCATGGGGTCCTGTGTGCCCCAGTACTGGCTCCACCTCTAAACTAAGGCTTCCTTTACCTCTATGCAGCAGAAGATGGCTACGCAGACATGAAGTCATATCTGAAGTCGTGTAGTAGCTCACACTAGGTGATGAGCTTCCCTATAATACATAGGAAATGAGTGGATGGCTCGGGGTAATTCAGATTTCCCTGACTTGCCCGATCTTCTCCAGAAGAGGAGTCCTCCACGGCGAACTTGACCCTTGCATGGGCGATGTGGCCATTCTCAAAGAAGGAAAGTGCAGAGAGGGGCTTGGAAAACTCCCCACAGGATTTACATCCAATAAACATAAGAACCATGGTCATAAGGGATAAGTACTTTTAAACATGAGCACATCAATTAGGATATATACATAGTTGTATGTATCATAGAGCACCAACAGTGCCATATCGAACACATGAGATGTCCATTAAACAGTTAATCCAACCTCAGGAGGCATGTGTCCAATATGCAAGAAAAATGGTCAGCAGTTAATAGAATGGATCGAATACGTTAATGCAGTGTGTATTTCCATCTAGTATTTGGTGAGGGCCTCTGATGTGCATTGTGTGTTCATAGATTCATTAATTAAAAAGTTGTGCTGAAGGCTGGATCAGGTATGTGCTGGAGATCAGAAAATTAGCAAAATTAACAAGGAAGGCTTCCTGCAGGAGGCACATCTTCTTGACGTGCCAAATGCTTCAACAGCTGGCAGGCCATGTTCTGCAAGGAGAACAAAAACATTAACACAAAGAAAAGCAAGCCAGATTAAAAGGAAATGCAGATTGGCTTTCCCGCAGATGAAATTTACCTGGCAACTTGTAAATCCTCAGGATATCACTCGTGTCACTCTCTCAAGTCCTCTGGAAGGCCCACCTAGAGTGGGCACAGTAAAGATTGGTTTATGGCTGGGATGTTTGGTACATTTTAATAAGGCTTGGAAACTTAGATGTTATTCAATGCAGCTGTCAATCAAGTACCTGTATAAAAGCAAGACAAACATAACAGTAAATGCTTAGTGCTCCAGTGTTGGGCGACTCTGGCAGGATGCGCTGCAGGCTTTATGAATGTGTGAGAGTGAATATACAAAAGCTTGGGGAAAGGTCATTGGTATTTTTGGAGCAATAAATCAAGTATGGAAAGATTTGCATTTTGGCTGTATAACATGCAGGACTGGATTAGAGAGAGAGAATACTTTGAAGTAATATTTCTCTGCTGACTTGTTTTATTAGCTTCCTTTAAACATGTTACATTATTGCTTATAGAATTTCATTTACTCGGATTGGCAGCTTGATAAATACGTCTATTGGCGATGATTTGGATTGCTCTGGGCATTAATATTATTAAAACCTGTCACAAGGAAATGTCTGAAAGATGACTTACTGTAAAGACTGCAGCATGAAATAAATCATCCAGTGGTATTTGTTACCATTTATGGCCTCTTGGAGCTGAGTCAATCCCTTTTTATGTTGCATTATTTTTCAAGTTTTTATAGCTTTACATTATATATTGCTGTCAGAAATGAACAGATGGGGTGTCGAATGAGCCTTCTGAATAATTCCCACCCTCCAGTTATTGGTATGAAGGACAAGTGCAAAACTGTGTGTTCTCAAGCAAAAAGGAGAGAGAGAGAGGTGGGGAAGCTGCTGTTGAGGAAAGGGATCCCTTTTGTCAGATTGTTTAGGCCAATTTCACCAGCTGGTTGGAATCCCTGACTGGCAGTCACCCTGTTTGGGTTTCAAGCAAGAGATGAGGTGGCTATATTTGGCTCCAGAGAGTCAACAAATGCAGTTTTTGAATGTAATTTCTCTGAGTGCCTCTTGCTGAGACACCTCCACATTTGGGGGCTGGATGTATCATATTTCATTCCAAAAAGCTGTGAAATTTGAAAAGTTAAAATTAAAAAAGCAGTATCACACGAAGAAAGACACATAGGATATAGTATTCTTTGGGTGAGGGACAAAGTAAGCATCCTTACGGGAGTGGGGTACAAAGAATCGTGTGCAATATGAGTTGTTTCTCAGAGCTCTTGGAATTAGCAAAAGGGCCCCCCCCACCATGCCAAGGTTCTCAGCACCTTGTGGAGGAAGCAGGAACATAGAAAGCGCTCCAAGACCTTATGCATGCTGAGGAGCAGTGAACCCTTGGGAGTCTCAAGCTGTCCTCTGCTGGTAGCCAGCTGCCCAATCGTTTCACAAGCCTTCTGCAGAGTCCTGAGGCTTGCCAACAGAGAAGAGTGAACCAGCCCACTAAAACACCAGCAAGCCTTTCAGGGTGTAGGGAGAAGCATGTGAGAATTCTCCTTATTTACCTCCCCTGAACGCTACTGCATGCATTCTGAGCAGTGCTACAGATTACCAGAGGAACCTTCAATAAACACTAGGTCTAGGTGTCAGGAATCCAAATACACTGCTATACCATCTTGGGCCCTTGAGTGGGTCACTTAAAATGAGTCAACGTGAAATGAGGGTAAGAATTGTTTGCTCCTGCTTTTCTCACGGTGTTACCATGAAAAATGAAACAACACACACACACACACACATGCATGTACACACACGCACACACACAAGCACATGCACGTACTGAGAATCCAGTGACCCCCTACGTTTGTCAGCAGTAGGTGTTTGGATCACCATGGTGCAACCCACTTCTTGTCT
Organism: Aplodontia rufa; assembly: GCA_004027875.1. Taxonomy (NCBI): domain Eukaryota; kingdom Metazoa; phylum Chordata; class Mammalia; order Rodentia; family Aplodontiidae; genus Aplodontia; species Aplodontia rufa. The sequence goes on from PVKS010011282.1 coordinate 11,113, forward strand.
TCTTTCTTACGAAGCTCTATTTTAAATCTCTAGCACTTACCTACTCATTTCAGATCCCTAAAGATTGAGCCCTTCCTCCAGCATTGGTGAAAAGTGTTCATGCTAAGGGAGTGATCTGCAGATGATCTTGTGAGCTTTAGCAGCTCCCTGCCCCAAACCACATCTATTCTCCCATACAGTGGCTCCGACTCCTTTGCCCCACTTCAGCTGCTTCCTCTTTTATGTCATCTCTAGGACGACCGTTCCTCGGAGTTTGTCTGTCTGTCACCCTCATGTGAAGACCATCTGGATAAGCCCATTTCATGACTGACATTCACTAGTCACACCTGAAACATAAAGGGCCCTTGGGGAAAGCTTCCTTCTAGGCAGAGTCCTCTGCTCCGCTGCCTTTCCTTTGAGAAACAACTGTCTAGTAGTATGGACAATTTTCTGTCCTTAACACAGAGAAAGGTGTACAGAGTGAAATTCAGATGGCTGATTAGTTAATAAAGGTGGTTAATCACTTGTATGTGTAGAGCTGGAATTTCTGAATTCCAGTGAAAAATACCCCTTCTTGCTGCTGTTGCTCTTGTTCCCCTCTTCCCCACCAAAGGAAGGATTGAATTAGCCCCAACTCAACCAAATCGGCAATGCTGAGTCCCATAACCTCACCAACACAGGAAATGATAATTCTCAAATGTAACATCTACCTGTAAAACATGCATGTCTTTCCTTCCCTTTCTCGATCCATCCCTCCTTCCAGGGCTCCCTCCTTTCTTTCCCTCTTTCCCTATCCCTTAACTGTTATTTACTTTTGCTTCCCCAAAGGTGGTTTGATTGAATCATCCAACTTGTTAGCCTCCTCTGAATGAGCATCATAATCTCTGTGTTTGCATGTGGCAGTTCTCCCATCTCGTGTGGCGATGATTCACCAAACTAAGTAACCTGTGAGTCACCTTCTTGTCCTCGGGCACTTGATGTGAACCTGCCTTCACTGCTCCCTTAACCCAGGCTGGTGCAGAGAAGGCTGATCTCACCAAAGTCCGCATCCATCTGTGTCCTAGGGTACCTCTGGGAAGAGAAGCATGGCCTCAAGGTTGAAACCTGGCTCCCTTATTAACTGGCAGCCACACACTTTGCCTAGGCTAAATCCCCTGTCTGTAACATTGGACAGGAGAGGAGACATGATCATCTAAAGTGCCTCTGAGCTTGAAGTTCTCACTTGTGCCTGTTCCGGCACATTATCCTGAGACAACCTCTGCCCAACTGGTTTCCCCTTCTGTTGATTTGCCTTTTCTGGAAGGAAAGGATTCTGTTGATGACAATCATTACCAGATATGTTTCTCTGACCTGTTTCAAGAATTTATAAATAATCCTCGTCCTTGTTTAGCTGTCATTTAAAAAGGTATCCCAAATTCACTAAAATCACTACATGTTTATGTTAAAGGCAAGTAAGTGTGTGTGTATGTGTGTGCACGGTGTGTTTTGGGTGTGGGGTCAAGAAGAGATGCAAATTTGACCCAGAGTGACCTGACATCATAAAGTCCCATAGTAATGTCTAATTACTGCTCTGCACCTCTTTATTATTAATTTCACAATTCTAGCACATAAAATAACTTAATCATTTTCAGAATTTGCATGACTAATGGAGTGAGTTCTGATAGAATAAGGATAAGTTTCATAATTAGGTTTGGCCAGGAACTTGTACAAACCAGTCTCTTTATAATTTGGTCAGCTCCTGATTTTTAATGAGGACACTGAGAGGGACTGAAGCCTCTGGCGGCATTCGCTGCATATTTTAATTACCCACAGTAACTCTGACAATTACACACATGTCATAAATCACATCATAATGACCCATGAAGAAAGTATATTTAATTACTGAAAGGGGAGTTCTCTGTTTAAACAGGTAGACAGACAGGAAGTGCCGAGAGGAAGTGAAAAGAGAACTGCCTGATTCTGTGGCATAGAACAACCATCTCTAAAACTTGTGTCACAGCAAATAAGGAAAGTCATTGTCAAATTTCTGACTCTGGTTCCAATATGTAAACAGCTTTGAGTCATCACTTCTGTCCTTATAATAAAAGAAACGGAACAAATAAAAATCTGAAGACTTTTTTTGGCCCATTAGAGAATTAAGGCTGCAGGGCAAACTGTCACCCTATCTAGAGAGTCACAGCCAATATTTGCTTACTGGGGAGCAAGGCACTGAAGCTATAAACTGCTAGGGACACTCAAATCCTAACCTTGCTGAGTCACTAGAGGCTGAGTGTGGATGAGATGAAGCACCAGAAACTCTGGGGGCTAACATTTTCAGTGTTAGCCCCCAGAGTGTTAACATTTTCCCCATACTTCATTGATTTTTTTTTATCATATCATTGTAGTTATGCATTAGAGTTGGATTCATTTGACAAAACCATACATACAAGGAATTTGGTTTTAATCCCCATTTCCCCCACTTTCTCTTCTCTCCTCCCTTCTCCTATTCTTCCTCTACTGATCATTGCTTCACTCCTTTATTTATTTTATACCTAGACATAAAGGCAAATTCCCTTTGGTATATTTATATGTGCATGTAACATGATTTTTCATTTGTCTTTTCTCCCCTTCCCATCCTTCCCCCTTCTTTTCAATCTCCACCTTCTACTCCACCAGCCTTCCCTATATGTTAGTGATATCCAATTCCCACACTGCTTTCTTTCCCTTGTTTTCCTCTAGCTTGCACACTCGAGAGAAAACGTGACCCTTGCTTTCCTGGGTCTTATTTCATTTAGTGTGTTGCTCTCCATTTCTATCCATGTACCAGAAAATGCCATTATTCTCTTCTTTGTGGCTGAGTAGAACTCCACTGTGTATCTATGCCACGTTTTCTTCATCCATTCATCTATTCACAGGCATGTGGGCTGATTCCATCATTTGATTATTGTGAATTGTGCTGCCATAAACACTGAGGTGACTGAATCTCTATAATATGCTGATTTTACTACTTTTGGATAAATAGCAAGGAATAGCCTAGCTGGGTCCTATGGTGCTTCCATACTGCTTTCCAAAGTGGTTGTACTAATTTGCACTCCCATTAACAATGTATCAGTGAACCTTTCCCCCCACATCTTTGCCATCATTTATTATTGCTTGTATTCTTGACGGTCACCATTATGACTGGAGTAAGATGAAATCTTAATGTAGTTTTGATTTCCCTGATTGCTAGAGATGTTGAATAATTTTTTCATATATTTGTTGGTCACTTGTGTTTCTTCTTTGCAGAAATATCTGAGGTTTTTTTGTTGTTTGTTTATTTGTTTTTTCTTTTTGCCCATTTGTAGATGGGAGTGTTTCAATTTTGACATTGGATTTTTTGAGATCTTTATATTTTCTAGATATTATCCCTCTGTCAGAGAAACAGCTGGCAAAAACTTTCTCCCATTCTGTAGGCTTTTTCTTAACATTCCTAATCATTTCCTTTGCTATGCGGAAATTGTTCTTTTTTTTAAATTTGACAGCATCCTACTTGTTCACTCTTGGTTTTATTTTATTGAGATTTAGGGATCTTATTGAGGAAGTCAGAGCCTGCACCTATATGTTTTAGTGTTGAGCTGATATTTTCTTCTAGAGGTTGCAAGATTTCTGATTTAATTGCTAAGTCTTTGATCTATTTTAATTCGACTTTTGTGCATGGTAAGAGATAGGAATCTAATTTCATTCTTCTGCATATTGATGTCCAGTTTTCTCTGCACCATTCGTTTAACGTTTGTCAAGTATTAAATGGCTGTAAATATGTGAGTTTGTCTCTGTGTCTTATATTCTATTTCATTGCCAATACCATGCTGTTTTTGTTACTACAGGTCTGTAGTATAATTTGAGATTAGGTATTGTGATGCCTCCTCCATTACTCTTCATGTTTCAAATTTCTTTGGTTATTCTGGATCTCTTTTTCTTTCATATGAAGTTAAGGACTATTTTATTTCTAGTTCTGTTAAGAAAGACTTTGGAAATTTAATGGGTATTGCATTGAATTTGTATATTGCTTTCGTTAGTATGGTCATTCTGATCATATTAATCTGCCTATCCAAAAATATGGGAAGTCTTTCCAACTTTTAAGGTTTTCTTCAATTTCTTTCTTCAGTAGAGATCTTTCACCTCCTTGGTTAGATTAATTTCCAGATTTTTTTCTTTTTTAGTTAATAATGAAAGGGATTATTTTCCTGATTTCTTTCTCAGCAGAATCATTCTGGAAGTACAGGAAAGCTATTTATTTAAGAGTGTTGATCTTGTACCATGCTACTTTGATGAATTAATTTGTCAGCCCTGGAAGTATTCTGGTGGAATTTTTTGGGTTTTCCAGATATAGGATCTTGTCATCAGGAAGCAGATAGTTTGACTTCTTCATTTTCTATTCATATCCCTTTAATTTCCTTCTCTTGCCTGATTGCTCTGGCTAGAGATTCAAGAACTATACAGAAAAATGGTGAGTAGACATCCTGATCTTGTTCCTGATTTTAGAGGAAATGCTTTCGGTTTTTCTCCATTCATTATAATGTTGTTTTTGGGTTTGTATATATTATCCTTTATAGTGTTGAGGTAAGCTCCTTTTATCCCTTGTTTCTCCAGTATTTTTGTTTGTTTGTGTGTTTGTTTGATTTGGTTTGGTACCTGAGATTGAACCTGGGGCACTTAACCACTGAGCCACATCCCAAGCCCTTTTATTTTTGCTTTTGATTTTAATACACGATCTCACTAAGTTGCTTATGGCCTTGCTAAGTTGTCAAGGATGTCATTGAACTTGTGATCCTCCTGTCTCAGCCTCCTGAGCCACTTGGCTTACAGTCATACACCACTGTGCCTGGCCTTTCCAGTGTTTTTAAAATGAATGGGTTCTGTATTTTATCAGAGGCCTTTTCTGCATCTATTGAGATGATCACATGATTCTTGTTTTTAATTATATTTAAATGGTGAATTATATTTATTGGTTTGCATATGTTGAACCAACCTTGCATTCCTAGGATGAAGCCCACTTGATAATGGTGTATTATCTTCATAGTGTGATTTGATAATATTTTATTAAGGATTCTCCATCTATGTTCTTCAGGGATAATGGTCTGTCATTTTCTTGATGTGTCTTTGTCTGATTTTGGTATCAGGATTATACTGATTTCATAGAATATGTTTGATAGTGTTCCTTTTCTTTCAATTCATAAAATAATATGAAAACGACCGGTGCTAGTTCTTTAAAGATCTGGTAGAATTCAGCTGAGAATCCATCTGGTCCTGAGTTTTTCTGTTAATAGACTTTTAATTGTTGTTTCAATTTCATTATTTGATATTGGTCTGTTCAGGTTTCCTAAATCTTCCTTGTCCAATTTGGATAGTTCATATATAACTAGAAATTTGTCATTGTTTTCTAGATTTTCTAGTTCTTCAGAGTATACATTTTCAAAATAGTTTTTAATAATCCTATGGATTTTAAAAGTGCACGTGGTGGTATTTCCTTTACCATCTTCAAGTTCACTTATCTGAGTATTCTCTATCTTTGTTTTGACTGGTTAAGGGGTTATCAATCTTATTTTTTTTTTTACCAACTCTTTGTTGAATTAATCCTGTGTATTGTTTTATTGATTTTCTGTTCTCTATTTTATTAATTTCAGCTTTGATCATTATTATTTCCTGTCCTCTACTGTTTTCGGGATAAGTTTGCCTTGAGGTAGAACTTAGGTTTATTTATTTGGAATCTCTCTACTTTTTAATGTAGGCATTCAATGCTATATAAATTTTCTGCTTAAAACAGCATTCATAATGTCGTAGAGATTTTAACATATTGTGTTTATTCTCATTCACTTATAAGAATTTCTTGATTTCTATTCTCATTTCTTTGATTTGTTCTTCATTTAAGAGAGTATTGTTCAATTTCCCAGTGTTTATGTGGTTTCTATTGTTTTCCTTTCAGTTGATTTCCTGTTTCTTTCCATTATAATTCAACGAGATGCACAGAATTAAATTTTTTTTTTGTATTTTCTAAGACTTACATTATGACCTAGAATATGGTCTATTTTGATAAATATTCCATGAGTTGCTAAGAAGGTAAATTCAACTGTTTTGGGATGAACTATTTGGTAGATGTTTATTAGATCCATTTGATTTATAGTATTTTTTACATTAGAAATAATTTTTTAAATTTTAGGCTTTGATGACCTGTCTGTTAGTTACAAGGGTGTGTTGAAATAACCCAATGCTTTAGTTGGCTTTTTCACCACTATGACCAAAAGACATGATAAGATCTATTGTAGAGAAGAAAAGTTTCCTTGGCACTCAGGGTTTCAAAGGTCTTAGCTCATTGACAGTGGGCTTTATTGATTTGGGCCCAAGGTGAGGCAGAACATCATGGTGAAAGGGTGGGGTAGATGAAAGCAGCTCGGATGAGAGCCGAGAAGAAAGAAAAGAGAAGAGAGAGAGAGAGTGCACCACTCTCAAAGGGATAAAATACATACCGAAAGGCACACTCTCAATGACCTTCCTCCTCCAGTCATACCCTAACTGACTACAATTACCACAAAGCTAATCCACTGATTAGGTTAAGGCCCTCATAACGAAATCATTTCACCTGAAGATTTTTTTGCATTATCTCAGCTATGAGGCTTTGGGGGGACCTAATAATTAAACAATAATGCCCACTGTTATTGTATTGGGGTCCGAGAGTAGTTTTTGTTGTGTGTAATTTGGTGCACTGAAATTTGGATCATATATATTTGCTATCATTGTATCTTCCTGTTGGATTGTCCCTCTTCTCAGATGTAGTGGCCTTCTTCACTCTACATAGTTTTTAGAATATTTTCAGGTTCTCACAGTGAAAAGTCAAGAAAAATCCCCTCAGAAACTCTGAGAGGGTGAGAAGAGTCATCATGGTGAAATTTTCCATTACTACAGCATACTCTTCTTGGCAACAGACTTCTCCCTGCCTTCTCTGGCCAGGGGGAATAAATGACATGCTTTTGAATCTAGCTCCCTCTAGGTTTCTGTTTCACCTGAAGTCTGGTGAAGTAGCATTAAGATATGTTTTGGAGGTTGAAGTCCCAAGACAAGACCACTAAAGTACTGAAACTTAATCATATAAATATGTAATCTTCCCTTCTTCCACATGTTACCACCACACTAAAAGGGCTCCAGATAGCAAAAATAAATTATAGTTGAAAGAACTGTAAGTTACAGACTACTCAAGAAAGAGTTCTTAGGGAAACCTGATGACAATAGAGATGATGAAAACAATGATATTAGAGAGTTTTGGAGCCTCTGGAATCTACAACTACAATCAAACACAGTGCAACCATTAGCTAGATTAACATAAAACCTCACACTAAAGATTTCTTTACATTAGCAATGTCATAAGAGATGGAAAGAAGGAATTATAAGCTACCCTTACTACATATGAAGCAGTGTAGTCTTATTCTAAGGTAAACTCATTTTCAGTAAAAAACAAGTTTTGAAGATTCCAGGGTAACTCCTAAGGTTTCTTTTAAATAAGTATAAATTACATGCAAGAGAAAATATAATATGAAATCTTACAGAACACTCAAAATTGAAGAAGGACCTGGCACAGTGACACATGCCTGTAATCCCAACAATTTGGGAGGGTGAGGCAGGAGGATCAGAAGTTCAAAGCCATCCTCCGCAACTTAGTGAGGCCCTAAGAATCTTAGTGAGTCCCTGTCTCAAAATAAAAGGGCTGAGGATGTGGCTCAGTGGTTAAACACCTATGGGTTTCATCCCTGGTAACAAAAATAAAACAAAACAGGCAAACAAAAAACTGGATAAATAAGAAAAAAGAATAAGTGGAACAAATGAAGACTAAATGGAACAGATAGGAAACCATGTGCTAAACATTAACCCAACCGTATAAACAATCACTTTCAATATTAATGGTATAAATACATCAAATAAGTTATTATCAGAGTAGATAAAGAAGCAAAACTCAATTATATGCCTTTTACAAGAAAGTCACTTTTCATATGAAGATTTAAATAGATTAAAATGTGATTATGCTGGAAAGGTAAACTATTTTAATAATAACTGAAAAGAAATCTTGAGTACCTATATTAATTTTAGCCCAAGAAAATTTGGAACAAGAAAACTTGTCATAGATATAAATGGGCATTACATAATAATAACAAGGTCAGTTCTCCAAAATTACATAGATATTCTATACGTATAGCAAAATACAAAAATGTATACATTATATGTGTATATATGTGTGTGTGTATGTTATCATTCATATTTTCCTATGTAATTACTTACTGGCTCTCCTTATTTCTTCATGTGATTTCAAGCTGATGTCTGTTCTTTAATTTCAGTCTGAAGGACTCTCTTTAGAATTGCAAGTAATAGAGATCTACTCACAACAATTCAGTCAATTTATGTTTGCCTGGATGGTTTGAATCTCTCCATTTTAAAAAGATAATTTGCTGAATTCTTGGCAATCTTTTTCTTTCTTCAAAACTTTTTTTTATATTCTTCCACTTACTTCTAAATTATATGGTTTCTGACGAGAAATCAGCCACTAATCTCTTGTAGACGATGAGTTGTTTTGTGTTTTAGTTTCCTTTCTCATTCACTCTGAAAAAAGACCTGAATAAAACAACTAAAGGAGAAAAAGTTAATTTGGGGGCTCATAGTATCAGAGATCTCAGTCCATAGATAGCTGATTCCATTCCTCAGGATACAGGAGAGGCAGGACATTAAGGCAGAAGAGTGTAGTGGAGGAAGGGGCAGCTCAGAAGGGGGACATTCATAAAGTAGAGAGAGAGCTCTGCTCAACAGGGAAAAAATATAAACCCCAAAGGCATACCCCAGTGACAAACCTCCTCCATCCACCCCCCTATCTGCCTACAGTTACCACCCAGTGAATCCCTATCAAGGGCTCAATTCATTGATTAGGTTAAGACACTCACAACCCAATCATTTCACCTCTTATGTTGTCTCACACATAAGCTTTTAGGGGACACCTCACATTGAAACCATGACACTTTGTGCTTTCTACTTTCAAAGCTCTATATTTCACCTTCAATTATCTGATTATGATGTATCCAGAGTGTGAACTCATTTAAGATTACTGAACTTGAAGTTTTCCAAGCTTCTGAGACAGAGTAAGGCTCTCATTGAATTTTTCAAGTTTTGGATCATTACTTTTTCAATTTTTTTCTGTCTCCTGCTTTCTCTTCTCTCTTTTTGTAACTCCCATTGCATGTATATTAGTACACTAGATGATATTTCATTTTTGCAAAGCTCTGTTCATTTCTTCAATATTTTTTCTCTCTATTCTACAGAGTACATAGTTTTTATTGACCTATATTCAAGTTCGTTGGTTCTCACTTTTGTAACTCCAATCTGCTGTTGCATCCCTCTAATAAAATTTTCTTCTTGGTTATTAAACATTTTATCTCCAGAATTTCCAATTTTTTATATTCTCTCTCTTTATTGATATACTATCTTTGGTGAAATATATTATTCTCATAGTTTTCTTTAGTTCTTTAGACATAGTTTTCTTAAGTTATTTAAACATATTTATAAAAGCTATTTAAAAATCTTTGTCTAGGAAACCTTGTGTCTGGGTTCTCTCTGGGACAGTTTTATTGACTGTTTTTTTTTCTGGTGTATGAGTTACAGTTCCTTTGCTTTTTTAATGCTTTTATGAGTGCATTATAGTTATATGTAATACTGAGGTTCACTTTGACTTAAACATATAAATATGGAATATAATTTGCTCCACTTCAGTCCCCAGTACTTCCCCTTCCCTCATCTTTTCCTGTTCCACTTCTTCTACTCTACTGTATTTTGTGTCTCATAATTTCTTGTTAGAAATCAGACATTTAAATAATGTTCTACAGCATTCTAGAAATCATTTCCCTCCTTCACCCACCCAGAGTTTACTGTTTGTTTAGTAACTTTCTTGAACCAATTCTCTAGAGTCTGTATTCACTGTTGTATGTTCACATTTAAGTCTCTCCTCACTCAATTTTGTGATTGCACTGAGATTTCCACGAAACTTTGAACCAGTAAGTTTCTTTGCCTCAGCCATTGGGTTCTGTGTACGTGCTACAGAATTCTGTCACCAGGCTAATAATTTGCATCTCTGCCTTAACCTTTATTTATTGTTCATCAAAATTTTATGAACAGCCAAAGAGAAGGGATTAGGGTCCTTCTTGGGCATGTGTGCTCTGTAGATACACACTTTTTTTTTTAAGATTCCTACAAAGAGTATTTCAAAAATTTTCACTGCATTTTGGACTTCTTATTATCCAAATCTTACTTTTAAGGATTTTGGTCATTCTCTTGTTTTCCACATTATGATCCCTGCCCCAAATATCAGCAATTGTGAAAAATTTCTGGTGGTTATTATTTGAAAAATATCGCTGGAGAAATGGTTGTTACTACTGAGAAAGTTCTTCATCAAGTCAAATAAAGATAAGTTCTGTGAATGGGTGATTCCAGGTAGCTACTCAAAAACTCAAATGATACTGGGATTTTGAGGAGCTTCAAATACAAAACTATGTTACTATAATTTGAATATTATCAGTGGAAATTTAGTTTCTATCATTTTATATAAGTACCTACATAATATCAATGTAGCCTCTTGGCCTGCAGGGCTTAAAATATGTATTGTTTAGTTCTTTACAGAAAAATAATTATTAGCTGTATTCTCTAGATAGTTAAGTTTACCAGTATCACAACAGATATTCCAAAATAATAGGTGAAGATTAACTTTAAGATAGTTTGGCAAAGACAATAACTTTTATCCTAAATGATTATTAATAATTTTAAGTTTTCATTAAAAGACTGTTAGAAAACTGGGAGAAGTAGAGACAAATAAGGAACATCCATATAAAGAGCAACTAACCCTTAATTATGTCATCTCATTTTTTTCATTAAAACAAAAAATAATATAGAAGATAAAAGAATCAAAAAGTAGAGTAAGATGATCACTAAAACACTTGAAAGTTGGTAGAGTTACTGTTAGACCATTTCCCTAGTATCCTGAATGGAAGACAAATAATTCTTTTGAGAAGGTCAATTGCAAAAGGTTGAGGGGAAGAATTCACAGGACACATAATTTCTCTACTCTTTCTTAGTGATAAGAGCTCAGGCATGACTGGGAATCTATTTCCATGGATATTGTGATATGGGAAAAATAAAGAGATGATTGAAAAGCATTTTACTCACAAAATAAATAGTCAAAAAACTAATTACCAGTAAGACAAATGTCATTTTTATTTGTATTAGATAGCTCTATACAGATGCCAATTTATTCTGGTGTATAACAAGTTGTCCACAATTTTGTACCTTCCACTTGGCCCACAAGGCCAGCACAAAGGAAGCCACGTGCACTTCTGCCTGCTGGGTGACTACTGCTGGGCCATGGGATGATTTTGTCCTGGTGTGAGACATAACAAAAAAGTTCTAACCAGACACTCACCCATCCCTGGGAATTTTGCTCAGTGGTACAGCACCTGCCTAGTATATGAGAGACCCTATGTTCAATGAATGCCTCGTACTGAAAAAAAAATACTTACCAACATGCACAAAGGTTTGGTGGCACAGCTACTTAAATTAGAAATAAGAAGGAATCCTACTACAAAAAGTTGTGTGTGCATGAATGTGTTTGATGCTGATTATTAAATTGTAATGAAGTTCCCACCAAGTTTATAAAATCACATTCATTTTCTCTGTAACTCCCATTAGCTGCAACAAAGCAAACAATACTGGAAAGAAAAATAAATGTTTTCCAAGAGTCTCTTCTTAAGTTTTAAGATAAGAGATGTGGCAACCAGTTTCTTTATGCCACAGTCTTCAGCTTCAAGAAATCCAGCTATGAATGTCACCTAGAAAGTCACTCATAAGGAAAGCAGAGGACTTAAGGAGCTCCAGAAACTTAGCTTCACATTTCAGATAATCAGAATGCAATGGATATTCTCCTTTTTACCCCCTCTTATTCTTATTTGCCTTAAAAAGAGCTAAAACACAGGGAATAGCAAAGCTGGAGGCCTCTCCCTGCCTTATTAAGGCTATCCTCCCTGGCAACTCCTTTTCCCCCACCCACTAAAATACCCTGACTCTCACTCTTTATCCCTAATAACAGCATGACTTCAGTGACTCTTCTTGTTAGACAACACTAAACACAGTCTCTCCCCATCCCCACCATAGGCCCCTAATTCTAACTTTTCAACCTTAATCAAGGCTTGCCAGATTATTAAATAGCCATCATGTAACACACCAAGAAGAAGGAGGGTTCTGTGTCACGAGTGATCCCAAATAGCCTCCATCTCCATTATCCCCATTGCTCCTTGCAGGTCATGGTACTAAGTAAAATGCCATAAGACTCAGGATGCTGATATTCAATGGATTTCTTCCCCCAAGTGATTGCTTCCAGATGGGAGGAAATCTTAAAAGTCTGTGGCCCTCAACACATCATTAGGTTCTTCCAACGCTTCCAAGAATCCGTAATCATGAGCGCACTATTTCATCTCCATTTCAACACTGGCCACAAGGATTCCAGAGAAGCTAAGTGATATGAAAAAAGAGGACTTCACAAATCACTCCCTACTTCTAGAAAAAATTATCCATAGTGTTCATGTACCCAGGACTTATTTTAATTTCCTAAGCAGAGTTCGTACCTTCCAGTCCAACACCCACTTCTCTCTCCCTCTCTTCTACACACACAAGCTCACATGCACACTCAGGCCAATAACAATTGGTGGGTACTATTTTTTTTTCAGTCCTACTTTATTTTGGGAGATGTTATTGTTAGTCATTTTCCAGGACAAGCCTCTCACCCCACTGCATAAGGAAAGCATTTATGTCATGTAGATCTCTGACCTGGGCTCAATCCCATAAAATCTTGGAAAATGTATCCATTCAATGAAAAGTTAGGTGATTTTCAGATATTTCGTGCTCCTATTTCCCTCTTCTGTAACCAACAAAAAAAGAAGAAATGGAGGGGGGTAAGTCTTTTGCCTAAGATTTGCATTTGTCTCATTGCTGTATCATAAAAATGACAGTATCAGAGTAACAACTTATTCATTTCCCAGTTCATTGAACAAACGAAGACCCTGTATCCTAAAACTATCTATGAGAGGCTGTATTTTTCACTTAGATCAACCTGTAGGTTTACTGTGTCAATTGATATTTAGAAAGTGCTGGTGAAAGTGTGGCAGAGTGCGGGAAAGAGCACCTAAAAAATGCAACTTTATGCTGAAAAGATTGGCTGAGGTGAGACATGCCCAGAGCACCTGGCTCTCCTGCCCAAGGCACAGACTGTAGCCTTTATTAAAGGTGTCTGGTGCCCGGGTCATGTCTCATTTGCCCTCACAAATCTCAAGTGCAATAGCCATAAAATATAAGGGATTTAAATGAGGGTCCATCTGGGGAATGGGTAAGAAAGAGAGAAATTGTCTTTTTATCTTTTTCCTTGATCTTCCGTCTGGTAACAATTTAAGTTTGAGATGCCTACACGCAGATTTTTCACAGAAAATGCTCTGCAGAAAAGCTGTCAGTTTTTACTCATCAGAAATAAAGCAAAGCTTAACAGAGAGACACTCTGATGCAGGCTCAGACTTAGGTTTATCTAATAGAAAATTCACCCCATTTCTGCCGTCATCATCTGAGCTGGGGCCACCTTGACCCTGGGTCTAACTTCTAAGCAAGTGAGTACAGAAAATGTCTTTGTTGAGATTTTAAATTGTAAACATTGAGAACAGAGGCCGTGGGTTTGATAGACTCCATCTGTAAAGCAACATTTAAAGGCAAATGGAACACTATTCACAGATGATTTGCTTTACCTTAGAATGCAGTTTACATTCTTCTATATAGATTGAAATAAGATTATACTGAGTACAATCATATCCAAAATTTTCATAGACCTCTTTTTTAAAAATACTATTTACAGATTTTTTTAAAATCATATCAACAATCTTTACTACTAGAGTTTATAATTCCTCAATGACTCTGTGAAGACCTTGAATTTGCAAGGAATCCAGAGAGATCAGGAAGGAGGATGGGGAACATAATTTGCTGGAAACTGGTTGTCTTAAAACATACAGAACCATGGCCACTTAGCTGTCCTCTTCTTTAAACAACAGCAGAGGTGATTTATAAACAACAAAGGAGTAGAAATTTGTTCTGGGAAGTGTAAAAGATTTTCTGGGCATAGGGTTTCAAGTATTTTGTTCTTCCTATCTCTTTCTTCCATCCCTGGGAACTTTCCAAATCAATGTGGAGGAGCATCTTCATTGTGGCAATAGAGTGACCACTTACAGCCCTGAAATTCTCACGTCCTGAGAAAATCCAGTCCCAGGCAAACCAGTACCAAAACATTTGATTACCTCTAGGTGGTAAACATGGAATTACTATGTCTTTTCTTCCCTCTAAGATTTTTCCAGAAAAATCAACCAAGAGATCTTGATGCCTGAGAGGTAACTAGGCTACTATAAACCCATGTCATAGCCCTTGAGATTTCATTGCACGTTTTCTGCCATTTTACCCAGTAAAAGAGTATCAGCGAGGATAACTGGTCAAGTTGAATGGAAGGCAGAGAGCCTGGTGTGTAGCTTTCCTCTTGTCATTGGAAGAAGAAGCCAGAACAGAGGGCTTTCCCACAGATAAGGTGGACTGAAACTGTCTTTCTGAGTCTCTTTCCTAGTCATGACATCCTGAAATGTGCTCAGATCTCACAGAATCCCTTTTCAGATTGCTCATCTGCAGATTTCCAGGGGAATGAACTGTACAAAATCAACCATCAAAAAAAAAAAAAAAAGAAAAGAAAACTTGTGAATTTCCCTGTGTTGTAATGAATAAGTGGCAACCAGATAAAACTGAGAAAAATGAAAACATTAAAGAGAAGGCAACTGCAGCCTTCAAGATACAAAATTTTGAGCACTCTGAAAGGCATCCGGGGACTCAAGATTTCCCTTTCCTGTTTCGTTGGGAAATTGACCATTACATTCAAGAGACAGTTGCAATGAATTTTTCAAAGAGTAAACCAAGAAGGTCACTGGAACTCCTGGACATGAAGATATATCCCACCTCTCCTTCCCAACACTTGGCCAAAGGACTTTCCTCCCCAAGCTAAGACCTTATGTAACTTGTTATGTTTTTATAACTCAAGACTTGAATGAAAGACAGATAGATGGATAATAATGATAGAAGATAGACAGATATGGATAGATAGATGATGATAGATGATAGATAGATAAATGATACATAGAGATAGAGATATATCTCCATTTGGGTCCAAAGTCTCTTAAGAACGTACAAAACACCTACAGTGTTTTAAGAACATTTCAAAGGAAATGGGCATAAGTCAGGATTTTGTAACAATCAGAATGAGTCTAGAAAAAGATAAAATTGAATTTTATATATTTTTGATATTTTTATTAGGTATTGTGAAGAGCAGACAATTTTAACCATCATTAGATTTTCTTTTAGAATAATCCAAGTCTACAAATTGGAGGAAATAATGACAGCAGATTTAAACTCTTGGAAACCATTCTGCCTGACCTGACCTGGCACTGTGAAACCTAATCAGCCATTTTAATAGAGCTTTACCTACATGGTTTAATCTATCTCTAATCAGGTGTCACCACTGGAAACAAAAACCAAGTAGTCCTTCTATTATATTTTCCTTGACGTGATAGGATTCATGCAGGATAAGTCACTGTGAACATGGGAGACTAAAAGTTCTATTCAGAATGGTTGCAGAAAGCATGGAGGAAAGAGCCCACCTTCTTTGCTGGATCACTTTCAAGTGTGCACTCTGAAGATATTGGCTTCGTGTCTATCAAAACAGCGCAAAGAAAGGCAGGCATCAAGAAAGAGAGCTGGAGACATCAATCATATGCTTCATGGTACAGCCACAAGTATACCGGCTGAAAGAAGTGCTCTCACCCAGGACCCTTCCCCTATTGAGTCCCAAAGGTGGAAGCCAGAGGCCTAACTCCAAGGATATGTCAAGGTCTTCCTGCATGCTCCCAGGCAGAAATGCCACACTGTTGCTTGGGCAATAAGAAGCATATCTTGCAACCAGAGAACCAATCCTAGAACCATGTTCATCCCAAGCATGTTCTGCTGAGATGCATCCCAGATAACTCCAACCACATTTTTTACCAATCTCTCCCATACACCTGAGTCTTCTATCAGTGTTTAGGATGTGGGTTTTCTGTTTTGAACTGACTGGTGTTCCACGGCTACCTTGTCCTCCAATTGCATCAGCTTTTGTATTCTATTCCTTGTCCTCAAATTCTAAGACTAGACTGCTTGTGCTCAACATTCATATGGATGATACTTGTTCTCTTTGGAAAGATAAATTTTTGCAAGTGTCATGTCATTTGCAAAGCATATGGCAGAAGGGAACTTAAGGTGGTGATCTGACTTGCATTAGGTTTTGCATTGGCAATGACACCAGATGGATGCCTTTATGATGAAGTAGGTCTACTCCAGCCTTTTCTTTTATGCAGGTCTCCAACAGGTGTTTCCTCTAAGGCATATCTGTTTTCCATAATATCAGAATGAAGAAAGATGTTGGTGACAGCTTGTATACATAGATCATGCTTTCATTATTATGGAAAAGTGTACAGAGATTGATTGCTATTCTAAGTCAAGTTAAAGTGTGCTTGAGAGATCATCTTCCATTTGAAAAAAGGGCATTTATTACTGGACCAAGGACTGTTCCTCATGGGAGTGGGGAGGGTGGAGATGAAGAAAATGTCGGTAAGGGAAGTTATACCATTCCTGGTGGACTTGAATAAGGAAGGCAGAGCAGAATTTCGAGAATATTTTCAAAGTGTTCATGAAAGAACAACTTGGGTACATTGTGTAAACCTATGTTTTGAGAACTCCAAGAGAAAGCATCTTTGAAACTACTTATTGAGAGAAAGAGGGTTCTATAAGTAAGAAATCCAGCCAGGTCTCCAAATCCTGGTAAAAATCAAAATCAGACTCAGGTCTTAGGTGTGTTTCCTGGGGAGATCCTTCAACAAGTATGGAATAAAGCCACCGCCATGGTCCTGTCTAATACCATTCAGAGAGACGTAGGAGTTAAAAGAGTTGGGGTTCATGAATTATGAATATTTAAACAACCAAAAGGCATGTTAATTCAAATGAACAAGGTAATCCATTTCAGTCAAGGTGACCTTGAATCTTACGTTGTATCTTCTGGTCAGTTAAATGTCTAGAACCCATTAACTCCACTACATTTATAGGTAGGTTGTAGAGCAGAGGGAGACAAAGGATTTGATCAAGATCTTTTCCACTCTCCTTAACAATTGCCCTCTCTGTTTTTCCAGATCTTTCTCCAGTGCTCCGCCCTCCCTGTTCAGGCATCTCTGCCTCCTTCTTCCATACCATTACTTTAGGTCTGATGCTTCTATCTAAATTTGAATAAGTTCTTTTCTCTGAAAATTGCGACTTACCATTGCAACTTAGAAAGTAAACTGAGGAAAACAAAATTACTTGTTACTACTTTGGAGTCTGAGTCTTTGGGCCAGGTGTTGAAGAGCAAGCTCTTTTAACTCAGAAGAAAACTCCTAGCCCTCCAGCAAAGATGGCATTAGGTTGTATTTCTCCTAAGAAGTATAGTATAATCTCACAGGACAGTGCGGTCATAAAGTACTGATTGCCAGGGCAGAATGTCTAGTGTGATTTAGTGTGTCCCAAAAAGTATTTCAGAGGTCAGTAACAAATATTTTTGAATATTTAAATTAATCAATCGATAAAATAAATATATGAATAGATAAGTAAAAAGAGTTTTCATTAAAAGAGTTTTCATTGTCAGATAGATTTGTGGAGCACTGGATTATACAATTTCAAAGGATTTCTTTATTGCATGACTTTTGAGTACCTTTCATATGCTAAAGTACAATAACTCTTGAAAAATGTAATTTTTTTCAAATTTCAACTACAGAAAATAATGCCTTAAGATTTCTCCAGCTACTGATGGAACATAGAACATGTTTTTGTAGAAAGGTTTTAGTGTGAGTTGAGGATGGATTTATGCTGTGGTAGTTAGCAGAAAATCTCAGAAGCTCGATATGATCTTGTTCATGTTACCTATCCAACCTGTAACAGGTTCTGTGCCACAAACCCACTCATATGCCCAGGCTGACTTCTCTATAGCAGGTTAGGAGAGAGTCTCAGCTATCACTTCTCATTTTGCACTGGACACAACTAGTCACGTGGCTCCACCTAATTGCCGCGGAAGGAAGGGAGAACCAGGTATTGTGAAAGATAGTGCCCCCAACCTTGGCATGGTATTCTTCTGCCCACTTTATTATTTGTTGGCTTTGCTTTCATCCATAAAGCAAGTGGGGAAGTTTAAAGTCTCTGGCAGAGATGGAAATGCTCATCAAATATCCCAATTGTTTCTCCTGTCTCCCAGCCCCGTTAAAGTGAGCAAGATCCATGTGACAAGTCCCAGTGAATGACATGTGAGCAGAAATGGTGTGTGTCACTTTGGGCAAGAGAATTAAAGGTCTAGGCTTGATTCTCCAGTTCCTTCCTCTTCCCCTACACTAGGAAGGATGCACGTTCCAGATGCTATGGCCAAAAGATAGTAAAGCCTGTCATCCCAAGGTTCTCTGAGTGGCTATGTGAAACAGAAGCACCTGTTCCCCAGAATAAACTATACTGTGGGAGTGAGAAATAACCTGGGATTTTGAGGTTGCTTTTGCAGCCGAAGCCTAGATTCACCCAGCCTAGACTCTAAACTTCCTGAGATTCTAGAAGGATTTTCTCTGTGCATTCCTTCAGATCTGAGTGGGATTTTTGAAGAGGTCACCCTGTCAGTGACTGAACATACTGCGAATCAGTATTGTGCCTACCTGCACTGCAGGGCTATCATGTGGAGGCCTTTGCCAAGAGTTGATCAGGATCAGACCAAAACCTAGACAAGTGCAGACTAATGATGGAAACTATAAAGGATGCAAATGGCATTTGGCAAATCAGTAGGCTTCCCTGGGGATCCATAAAGAAAAAGCACAGGCAGGAGAGAGGAGGAAAAGAGGCTGAGAAAAAGAGCTATGCATAGTTCAGTCTCTCACCACCTTTTAAACTCTAGATCAAGGTGCTAAAAACACCTTTCAACCAAGAAATATTGGCATCATGATAGTAGCAAAATCAAGAGCAGAAATAACACCTTCAAGGCATGCCTAATCTAAAGAGAGACCCGGATGTGTTTTCTTTTTCCCTTGAAGTGCTTCCTGTGTCTTCAGCTATGTGATTGTCCGGGCAGACAACATTTTGGGCTCTAGGCTCTAATGAGCTGCACAACTTGGGTTTTTACACTGGAGCTCCAAGTGTTCTGAGACTAGCTCTCCATTCTCCCCCATTTAGGACTGTTCCGTGCAATGCAGAGCAAGAAACGGACAAGCTTGATAGCAGCGGCATGTTTCACTGGTGCAAAGCAAACCCTTTGGAAAAGGTGACTTTGGTAAGTGATCTTGCACCATATTTCAAATAAAACAAAGGATCTGTCAAGGCAAAGGGAGTCATTTTGCTGATCATAAGCACCTGTCATTTCTCTTTGTAAATGGCGAATTTGCAAGGAAAGCCACATACCTCACCAGCCACAGAAAATGATATGCAACATAGCCCCTATGGTATTTGATCAAGACTGCAGGGGTAATATGCTGAGATTTACAACACTGATTTCTTCAACTACAACCTCCTATTTTAACAGTTTAGCTGACTCAATTGTTTAGAATAATGCTCTTCTGAAATTTCAAGATTTTTGCCAGTAAATCTAATTAATTTAAATGCACCAGGGAACCCTATTATTTACAAGGAGTCTACAAGCATTCTTTGTTGTAAAATAAATAAACATCTTCTTAACTTACTGGATTTAAAATTTAGATATTTTGTAATATTTTGCCTTAAAGCTAGCTATATTTCTGGTGAACACATTAGCCAAAAAAATCTGTCTCTTAAATGCTCCCCACCCCAGCCCATACAACCTGGGCAAATCCTTACACATCTAGTTTTGTCCCTTCCTCTCCTCTCATGGAGACAAACTACCTCAGTTCATTGAAATGCCAGCAAGCAAATTGTAAAATCCTTTGTGTCCTAATCCAGAATTTGACACCTGAGTTCCGGATCTCTCTTTATTTTCATTTTCCAGAGTTAAAAACTCAAGCATAATTTCAGTGGTTTTTCCCTACAGTAGTAACTGGTAAATTTAATAAAATTTACCATTTGCATGCTGTATGAGCCCTATATAGTTTTCTCATCTGTGACTAATTGATAATTATAAATATTTTCTTGTTTTCCAAAAGTAGATTGGTTCTTTTTTTTTTCTGTTACGCACATGAGCTTACACACACACACACAAAACCTCCTTATGGCTCAGTGCCAATGTCCTGACAGAATAAGCTCCATTTTTTTGTAAAGGCATGATCAATCATTTGATCAGAAGCATGAAGTTGTCATAGCTGTCATATCAACTGGAAGATTATTAGGATTGCTGAAACTCCTCACCATTTTAGCAATTATGTCTTATTCTAAACTATGCAAAATAAACATCCGTTAAGCAGGAAGCCAAACATGTTTTCAGTGGGAGGCAAATCTTGAGAAGGCAAGGTGGAAAAATTGAGTGCTGATTGAGGCAGCCAAGAGACCAAAGAAGGCAAATAACATTTTATTAGACCATATTTATTAAGCATACAGACATATTGCCATGATAGATACTTCCCTTATGATACTTGGTATGGAATATAGTTCTCACAGAGCAACGAATGCAGGTTTTAAACCTTATCCCCCTAGAGGAAAAGAGATCAGACTGCAAAATTCAAGGAGGCTTTGCAGTTGGTTCCATTTGCAGAGGGTCAAGTGGGAGTGTTCAGTTTAAGCTACTTTGAACAAATAGTACATCCTCCTCTTCCCCCGTAAAGCCAAGCCACCATCTTTCTTAATTGGGAGACAGTTTTGTGCTACAGTTTGTTAGAGAAATTGCCTCTCTAGCTGTGCCATAAATGCACTGTGCTATGTATCTTGTTTCTAATTGTTTAGTTCTCCTCGGAAGAGTAATTGTTGGACTTTAGGCGTGTTACATTAAATACTGTTAGAGGCTTCATTATTCAAGTTAAAACTAATCAGATTAACTACAGACAATTATTTAGTAGATTTGGTTAAGATTCATATCACTCTCTGGCAAAGCTTTCCAGACAAGTAGCTTTGTTTCCCCTCACAAGGAGATTCCCTTAGAAAAAAAGTATTTCCCAGTATTTGCTAATCTGATCAAAACTAATTGTGGGGATATCAGAAGCTAATTATTTATCCTGCTAGATTTTTCTCAAGCCCTGTTTTGTAGAAGTTTGTCATTTGACCCAAGAAAAAGTGGCATAAAGAATGACATATCCATTTGAAATATTGTGAATCTTTATGTGCCTAGGAATTAGAATAAGTTTAAATGTGAAATTTAAGTACATTTAACTTATTCCCTACCAGCTTTCCAGTGTCCCAATAAGATTCAGATTGGATTCAGTTACTAAATAACTATTAATCCACCAAACATTATTTTCAATATGTTGTTTAATTTCCACAGCAAAATTACTGTTTAATTTTCTGTTTTGCCATTTGAAATATAAAGAAATAGCAAGTTGGAGAAGTTAAAGTGATTTGCTCATTTATATGATTAACGACAAAGCCAAAATACAAAGTGGAGCCTTTCAGTTCCATGTCCATCCCAATGCCATAAGAGTAGACACCACTCATTCCCTGAAAGAGACCAGAAATGGCCTAAAATAAGTTTCCTGAAGGATTATCAATTTTAAATTACACTTACTTTTACGAGTCTCTAGGAAGGTGGGGGAGCCCTAATCTCAATATATGTCCTACAAATTATTTTATATTCATCTTAGAAACAGAGATGTGTTAACAATTGGCTTGTCTTTTTTTGTAACTTTTCTTTTGGGCGCTTTGCATGGTGAATTTCCTTGACTCAGGAAACTATTGAATTGCTTCAATGTATCAGGTTAAACCACTTGAAATTGCCAATGCTCCACCATTCTTGACCTGCAAAAAGGAAATTTCACATTGTTCAAGCAACTGTATGAAAAAATACTGAATAAAGCAACATGTTATAAACAATATAATTTTCAGGGCTCTCCAGAAGACATAAATTTAGGAATGAAATTTGGAATATCTCATATTTTCTCTTAATCAGACATTTGAAGCTAAACACATATAATAAAAATCAAGAAATAGTTTCCCTATTTATCCCAGTGATTTCACACACTGAAAAATAAAGTTGATCTTAGTTTTACTTAATTCATCCCAGGCTAATAGAAAACTAAAAGTGTAAAAAGGTAAAATAAAAAGTATTTCCGCTAAAAAGACACAAGTTATATCACACCACTTATGCCTAAATTGCACCTCTATATAAGCAATTTGCAAAATTCTATTAAACTGACAAAGGTACCACTGTGGGTGAACCTAGCAATTTCAGATTGACAGTAAATGTCTTCTTTGAGGGACTTGCTTATAAAATGACTCAACTTTGGCATGCTTATCCTCAGAAACGATCTGACAAGGCAAAGCATGAGTTTCGGAACCACATCATAGCATGCGTATTTGGAGATGCCCACTCAGCCTTGGTTGGGCTTCGGAACTTTGTGATGCCCCTCAGATCTAGTAACTACACCCGGCAGGAGCTGAAGGACATTGTGTTCCTTGGGTCTCTGGATTACCTGCAGAAAGAATGGCGATTTCTCCGGAATTTCCCCCAGGTATACATTCTGCCTGTAAGTATCATATAAGGAATAATATTTATAATGATAATAATACTAATAGCACTAGCATTAATAACAGCAACAATTTGCAATTATAAACTGCATACTAAGCACCCAGACTATTCTAAACATTTTACCTGTATTAATTCATTTAATCCTCAAAATAATCCTAGAGGATAAATAGTAAAAAGTGTTAAACTTTAGGCATTGAAAAAATAACTAACTTGCCCAAGATTAAACAGCAAGTAAACAGCAAAAGTAAGATTTATATCCAGATGTTGTGGTTCCTGAGTTTATATTCAAACTACCACATTTTATGGTCATTATACAAAGGAGAATTTCTCTGCATTTCTGAGACTGAGTCTAACTTAAAGGTAAACCCAAGCCAATGCTGGTCACTGTTTGTGCACTTCCTCATCTTCTCTGGCATCATCTTATATGGAGCACACAGTGCCACATGGTACTTTATAGGCATAGGAAGAGTTGGAGTTGGGTTTGCACTTTTGAGAAATAGATCTTCTGTGGTTGGAATATCCCTTCCAAAATTGAAAGTGGCACTTAAAGTGGTGATTAGGTTAGAAGGCTCTGCCCCATGAATAGATTATTGTCATGGGAGTGGGGTTAGTTATTGTGGGAGTGCTTTCCTGATGAAGATGAAGTTTGGCTTCATCCTCTCTGGTGTGTACATGCACTCTTTTGCCATGTAATGCCCCCTATTATGCTATGACAGAGAAAGCAGGGCGTCTCCAGATGCAGTGTTTCCATCTTGGACTTCCCAGACTCCAGAATGATGAGAAACACATTTCCTTTCTTTATAAATTACTCAAGATTTGGTATAGCATAGAAGCAGCAGAAAAACAGTCTAGAATAGGATTCACTATGCATATGGGGCATTGTGTTTGCAATTATTTTTACATTACTTTCATAGGTTTTTATTCTCATTTATGCACCATTTCCCTGGATGAAAAGTCCTCTATGTGCACCAGAGCATTTGGAGTTTTTATGAAATAATGTTGGCAATATGTAAAAAATATTTTTAAAACTTCAAAAAAGATTCTATCAAAAGGAAATTGCATTTGCTCCTTTTAAAGACACTACTAAGTTCCCTGTTCTACTTCCAATACCTCAGTTTACATGAAAGACGTAAAGAAAATGACCAGAATTATTCGAATTCAGTTAGTGTTGGGTATTACCAATATCACACTCTATGTTTCCTGAAGGTGGAACCAGATCTTTGCCTATTTCTCTAACAAAGGAAAGAAGATTAATTGCAATTAATTAATTAATTGCCATGTTGTCAATTAATCCAGAGGAAGCAAGTAGGCTGGGTTGCTGGCAAGATTGCAAGGATGCAGAACTTTCCTTTATGTCCATAATAACCTCTCCTTTCTCTGAATTTTTTTTCCTTACCATTATCACCCCACCACTTCTCTTCTCCCACTTGAGTCACGTAAATGAATTTATGCATCTTACACTGTCCTCTTTTGTCTCATCCAAACTTGCTCCATGGGAAGGGTCTTTGGAATCTACTCACAGTAAGATACCAATGAATGATTAGTATAAATGTGTCAAATTTCAAGTAAATAAGTTTTAAAATCAAGCCAGTAGAAGCTGGAGAAACTTCAATGTGAAAATCACATCACCCACCAAAGCCACCATCATTAGTCATGATATGGAATCCTTTCATCTGAAAAGTTTCTTCTCAATCTGGTTTTCTCTCATCAGGGATCTGCACTCTATGCTGCAGACCTGAATGCAGTCAACATAGAGGAGTGCTCCATGTGTGCTATCTTAGCTCCCACATCCAAGCCATCCAGCAGCCAGACTTTGGTAGACACAGAGACCATCATGGCTACTCTCAATGTTGGATCACTGCGAATCAGCACCTCTTCTCATAAACATTCAACAGGTCAGAATAGCACCCCTGATGGGAAGCAGCTAAAGAGGGTGAAATGAGGATAGAGAAATGACTCCTCTCTGAAATACGTTATTTACGAGGTACAAGAAAGATTCTTTCCAACTCTGACAATACTGTATTCTAATACAGTTATTTCCTCCAGAATTCTAAGTCAAGTGAAGACCAGTATCTATCTTCTGAAAAGAATGCATGTAGCATTGTTTTCCCATTTTAAGGGAAAAAATCAGAGTTGTAAGAGCTATTATTTTGGTTCTTATTAATCTAGTATCAGTGAACCTAGCCATTGGTATGTTATTATAATTAATAAGTATTATTACTATTAATCATTTTGCACTGAATCTTATGGATGTTCAGGTTACAACTGTTAGTTCCATGGTTGAAAGAATGAATTGTAATTATCTTTTGCTATTCAATATGCTAACAATGTATTACTATCAGGAGATCATCTCAAATGTCCCTTCCAATTTCTATAGACAAACAAGATTCTATTTTAGCATCAGATTGGAAAGAGAGAGTATGAGAACAGAAGGGATCTCTTTAGGGCAGAGATCATGTATTTTCCTCCTTTGAATTCCTCCCTGCACCCTGTACAATTACTATCACTTAATAGATGCTTAACAATTAACTATTGTACTGAAGCAAATGAGTTAGTGGGCTGGACCCAAACTATGATTGAGATTAATCCCCACTACAAAGTTATAATTTTCTTTCTCCCCACCAATTTGGAAAAGGCTTATACCCTTATCTGTTTCTAAAATTTGGCTACCATCTAACTGAATATGAAAACACTTTTACTGAACAATGTTCTATTTCTAAAAGAGACTTGCAATTCCAGAAATGAAATTAAATCCTGATTGGAACCACCTGGATCCTGCCAATTCCCATAGGGATGATTGACCCTCTGCTTCAATATGAGGCACGGGGTCCTCAGGCCACATGGCTGCTGAGCACAGCTAATACACCTTGAGTGGCACTTGGAGAATCAGATGCCAGTGGCAATAAAACACTCTCCATGATTATGGCTGTGGATAAAAATGTTCATGAGTCAAATTGGGGAACCAAACAGCCCTTCCTACCTCCCAGGTAGTATTGCTAGCCAGTAACATAAAAGGTTATGGTAACAAAGAAATAAAGATGTAACCTGAACTTTGGTAACTGAACTGAGCTTGCTACTCATTCTCATCAAGCAATCAAACCCAATTTAAGACTTCCCATCCAGAATTTCAGGGCATTTTGCAGAGTAGATCTACTAGAAGAGAACTTCACCAAGATCAAAGTGTCATGCAAAGCTAACTGAGGAGGTGTGAGCCTTTCTTCTGCCTATCAAATCTGAAAATCCATAAAAGGGCTGTTGTGTTGTGCCACATGATTGTTTAGCTTGGCAATTAGGGTCACTCTTCACGGTAACCCATGATTTAGGTATGTGTGTGTATGTGTGGTTGGGTGCTTGGGTGGGGCATACATAAGCATGTTTGCAACTCTGTAAGTGCACAGAGAACATTATTCACTTTAGAGGAATTTTCATGCATATAGAAATGAAAATGTACTCACAATAAAAGCCTGGAGTAAACAGACACCGCCATGAGCCATCTAATGAATGAGCTGGACAAACAATCCTTCCTATTATTTTTAGATCTCACCTCCTACACCTATGATCCTAATTCTGGTTCCCTATATTTGAACATTTTCAGTCTTTCATATATTTATTCATTCATTCAACAAAAATATGTTGGGTTTGTCTATGTTTCAGGTACTCTGCCATAGGCTAGAAGGTAGTCCTTAAAGTACCGACTATTTTGGTAGAAGGAGATGGAGCATAGGATAGGAATTGAAAGAGGAAGAGACAAGGAGTGTCAAAGTATTTGAATCTTAATAAGGTGTGAGGAG